>JALMGJ010000012.1:33887514-33957514 GCA_023362775.1 Charina bottae
CTAGCCTCACCTCAAGGGGCAGGATGTTCCAAAGGGCGGGTGCTATGGCAGAGAAGGCACGCCTCCTGGATCCTGCCAGGTGAAATTCTTTTACTGATGGGATTTGTAGCATGCCCTCTCTGCAATCATCAAGAATATAAGGGTGATTGTCATGCTTGTCTCATTATTATTCTGCCCCAAAGTTTAGAATAGGTATCTCAGTGGCCAATTTGCACAACAGACTAAAATAAATAATGTAGGCTAAAATGGGGTCAAGTAATTTGAGGTTTGTGGGAATCCAACCATTGTCTAAATATATTATCTGATCAGGAACATAAGATCAAGAAATCCTATGGTTTACTTCTTTGAACATAGCAGGTGTTATGGCCTTCTCAGAACCTGAGAAAGAGGAAGGCAGTTTGGAAAACAAAACAGGCTCTGAACATCTGCACATTCCTCTTTTATCAGAGATATGGGCACCTAGCTCTGTCCATCAAAGGGTAGTTAGCGGGAGAATTAGAAAGCTTTTTCCTAACAACTCAGAGATAGACTGGATTCTAAACATGAAAGTATCTAGTCCTTGAGATTTCTGTAACCCAGTCCCTCTTTCAATAAAGCTGATTACAGAGCTCTTGGTGAAAATCTTGTTTTCTGTTATTCCATGACCAAGAATCTGACAACCTGTTATATGTACACAACAACTATCTTTTCTGTAATTTGACTTTGGGGTTGAGGACCTTGTATGATCACAGCTAAAGGGAACAAGTTTCATCCTTTCCTTCAAAGGCTAGCTTTGGGTTGTAGGCTACAAAGAAATTCAGCATTATCTTGGAGGCCTTATGACTGATTTCTCTAGTAATATTAGAACTGACTTGTTAGTTGTAGTAATCTGAAGGTGTTTGCTGCAAGGGGGAGGTCTCCCTAAATGTATCACACAAAGAACATCCCACCCAACCTCTCTGAAGTTTTCTAAAACTTCTTGACTTCATCTTCCCTTCTGACCTTCCCTGTATCACTGCTTCTATATTATCAACATTTGCCTGTCCTTGACTCCATTCATTTCATGGGGACTACAGTAAGTGGCTCCAGATGTGAAGCTTGTGGTCTGAAACCAAATCCCCACTAGAAATTCTATGTAAAGCAGATGGGGTAGATGCGAATCTCTTAGACAATTGTTCCATCTTTTCAGAATATACTTCTATTTCAGAAGGCAACAGAACGATCTGTCATGGCCCATCTGACCTGGAAGGCAATAAACATAGCCTTGGCTTGATATAAATGTGAAGTAATTTTTTAAAAAAAATAATTAATTCATTCTATATAAGGCTGCCAATTCCATAACAACTCTGGATGGCATATAACACTAAAAGCAGCAGAGAACAATTTAACAAAGAAAAGAAAAACACATGCCTGGAGAAGAATAAAACATCCCAACCAACCTATATGATCTTTTAAGAAGCTCATCACCATCCTGGTGCAAGATGTGGGGAAAAGGCATGTTTTTGAAGACCCTTTGAGCAAGGTCAGGGTAGGAAGGGATGTTGTTCCACAATAGAGAAGGGCTGGTTCCCATCAGAGGAGATGGTTTAACTGGTAGGATGCACAGTAGGCTGACTCTTTCTGATGGGTAAACCCTAAATGGTCCCTGAGACAGGTGGCTCCTTAGATCGAGCTCTTTAGTGACTAGAAAAATCAGCTACTGCATATCATGGAAATTTCCCCTTTCTATAACCTCCGATTTGTTCTTCCCTGAATGTCTTTCCTCTGGTTTAGCAGGGAACCTTTCTGAAAAGGATGTTGGAACGGCAGCACACTTGGTTGACAGCAAGTTGTAGCCTCTTCCACCCACGTCTCCCCGTGATGAAACCTTGAAACAAAACACACCTTGAGATCAGTTCTTTGTGATTGCAGTCGAGTTGTTCTAGCATCCAGCGAGGGTAGGAAGTCTTGAAATAATTGCTCGCGTATCCTTGAAGCCACCCGAGATGACACTCATGTAATTGTGCACCAGCACCATCCAATTGAGAAGGGTTTTTTTTTCCCTTTCCTTTCAATGCTTTACTATATTAATGCATGCAGGGACAGCACAAAGGAAGAAAAAGGCACAGGAGAAACAATAAGAAATAATGGGAAGAGGTGGCCAACTATATAAGCACAGGGTTTTGTACAAAAGGTGGAACTTGAAATCAGGGATCATCATACATCATCCCACTCTGTAATTTGGATGAGAATATTTTCAAAGCATTCTTTTTGCTGGTTTCTTTGGTCTGCCCCATAGAGCATGTAGCGTTCCCCCTGGTACTGGGGCCAGGATGCTAATTCATTGAAGCACTGGCCTGCATACATAGATTATACAAGGGAGGAAGGTAAAGGTAAAGGTTCCCCCCGCACTTTTGTGCAGCTATGTCCGATTCTAGGGGCCGGTGCTCATCTCCGTTTGTTAGCCGAAGAGCCAGTGTTGTCCGAAGATGCTTCCACGGTCATGTGGCCGCATGACGCGTGCGGAATGCTGTTACCTTCCCACTGAAGTGGTACTTATTCATCTACTTGCATTTGCATGCTTTCGAATTGCTAGGTTGGCAAGAGCTGGGGCGAGTGCAGGAGCTCACTCCGTCATGCGGGGCTAGGGATTCGAACCTCCAAACTTGCGATCTTCCGATCGACAAGCCTTGCGCCTTACCCGCTGAGACACCATGCCCCTTGGGGAGCGGGAACCTGAAATGTTTCTAGGGGCCTCAACCAAGGCTTACTTTTGTTTTCCAATGGATTGGGAATTGTTTTATGTTGTCCACCACCCAGAGTTTCTTTGGGTGGTTGGGGGACATTGAAATTTGATGAATAAATAAATAAATAAAATAATATGTAAAAACCTTCTCGACCAGACACTGAAAAACCAAAGACTCTGAAGAGCATCCACAAATGTTCTGGGTCAAAGGGGCATAAAACCTGTGCAGATGGTAATTTGCTACATGCTGGTGACCAGTGATTCTGGTTTAGGCCTGGTGTCTTTCCTCTGCAGAAAAAGCGTCATTTCAGCCTTTCCAGTTTCAAGCTATTATTGGTATGCCCTGTGTCTGATTTGGGCCAAAATGCAAACCAATAGTTTGGAAAGAGTTAGGACGTGAAGGCATAATTTAGCATCAACATGCCATTAAGCATCAAGTGACGGAGAAGATTTAGTTCGTTGCACAGCTGGGCTTGTGGTTCTTCCCCTCCACACCAGCCACCCAAGTTCATCTCTAGTTCCAAGCCAGCCCTTGACAATATAAATCATAACAGGTCACCTGGGAGGGGCCATAGCTAAGAGGAACTGCACATGGTTCGCATTCTGAAAATCCTAGATCCAGCCCTGAACAGCTCTGAGACCCCCAAATTGGAAGAGCGGGAAAAACAATCTCTCTTTCTCTGCCATGGATGCTCAAGGAAGTTGAGACCATTCTGAGCAAAGGGGATAATAATCCAAATTCTTGAACTGTAACAGAATGGATGCCCATGCAGGGCAATTGTTAGGAAGAGGACTGCAAAATAAAACAGCAAACCTAAATGTTTGCATATGGTTTCAAAAAGTTCGAGTGTTAGATCATCATCTAAAACAGTGTTTCTCAACCTTGGCAACTTGAAGATGCTGGCTGGGGAATTCTGGGAGTTGAAGTCCACGTATCTTCAAGTTGCCAAGGTTGAGAAACACTGGTCTACAAGAATGAATGAGTTTTGATTTCTGGAAGGGCTATTTTTTTGGGCTGCAAAAATCCAGATGACCCCTGGTAACAAAAGCCCTTCATGTCTCTTTGCTACCACCTAGTGGTTCTCTGGACATTTGCAGCCCAGAACAAAGAGCTGTATTTTTCATTGGGGGTGGTGGTGGGGAAAGATTACCATGGGAAAGATAACAGATTTATTACATTTGTGTAGCTGTTGCATGATAAAAGCAATCTTAGCTAGTAAATCGAAAACTACCTTTCTGATGCATAATGCAAGCTTTGTGGAGTAGTAGGCATTTTATTCAGGCAAGGTTGCATGTGTTGGTAAAGTAGTGTGTGTTTTCTCTCTCTCTGACTCTCTCTCTCTCCCCCCCCATCTGCAATTTTTGTAAGGAATTCTATCTCAACTATCTTATATTCTAACTTGTTGCCTGGGTATCTGAGGCACCTTTTTCACTTATGTGTGTGTGTGTCTGTCTGTTTGTGCGCATAATTTTTTTTTTTTAGTGCCACTGATAAATAATTCCATTGCTGCAAAATGTGGTTGATATTGTCCATCTAGGAATGAGCCTCACCTCCGAATGGTCCTGAGCAATGAGAAAGCCCAGTAGCGCTGTGTTCTTTTCTGATCAGCTGCTCCAGCATGTCACTATGACTCCAAACTGCCACACTTGCCCAGATGGTGATGTGGCAAGAGCCTTCCAGAATCTGGCTTATCCACTCCCATGAAAAAAAATTCATTTCCAAGGCCTTTTGATCTCAGAAGGCTGTTTGTGAGTGGAACCATACACAAACTGAATCAATAATAATAATAATAATAATAATTAATAATAATAATAATATCAGGATGCATCTGAGTTGTAGTTAGGCAACAGCATAGCAATACAGCCTGTTATCTAATTCCAAGAAGGTTCTCTGGTAATCAGTCCCCATCACCATCCCCAACGAAAAATACAGCTCTTTGTTCTGGGCTGCAAATGTCCAGAGAACCACTAGGTGGTAGCAAGGAGACGCGAAGAGCTTTTGTTGTCCAGGGTCATTTGAATTTTTGCAGCCTAGAAAAATAGCCCTTCCAGAAATCAAAACTCATTCATTCTTGTAGACCAGTGCTTCTCAACCTGGGCAACTTGAAGATACGTGGACTTCAACTTTCTTGTAGTCAGAGACCCATATTAAGTCAGTCCAAGATTCAAAAGCCAAGCCAGTTCAGATGCTAGTCAAGAGAAGAAAGCACATGTCTGGCTCCAGGGAGGAAGAACATACACCCAAGTGGGTCTGCCAATCAGAATTCAGGACACAAGAATAACCAGCCATACAAGTTTGTTTGTTTGTTTGTTTATTTATTTATGTATTTATTTATTTTGTATGGCTGCCCATCTCACCAAGTGACTCTGGGCGGCTAACAAAACTTTAAATAAAATAAAGAGCCTTTTCTGCCATTGCCCCTCCCTGTGGAACATCTTGCCCCTTGAGGTGAGGTTGGCCCCCACTCTTCTGGCCTTCAGGAAGAACATCAAGACCTGGCTCTGCCAACTAGCTTTGGGGTCCAAGAGTGATAGAAGCCCTGGGGGTGGTTGGTGGCTTAAAGACACTCTCTCCACCTTTTAGTTTCCCTCTTCAAACTTCTTCTATTTTTTCTATTTGTATAATGTTTTTATAACTTTTATCTGTAAGCCGCCCAGAGTCACTTTTATGGTGAGGTGGGTGGTATATAAATTTAATAATAAATAAATACATACAATTAAAATAATGCAAAAATTAAAATACATAGCAGCTGAGAATAAGTCACCCATCATAATTACTACATTAACCATGAAATGGGTCCCTAGGCCCAGGCCCAGAGCCAAGTCTTTAGGGACTTATGAAAAGCCAGCAGGGTCGGGGCCATCCTGATCTCTGGAGGGAGAATGTTCCATAAGGCGGGCGCTACGGCAGAAAAAGCAGGTCTTCTAGGCCCCACCAACTGGCGTTCCTTCGCCGATGGGACCCAAAGCATGCCCATCCTGCCTGACTGGATTGGATGGGTAGAAGCAACTGGGTTGAGACAGTCCCTCAAATATCCTGGTCCCAAGCCATGAAGGGCTTTAAAGGTGACAATCAGCATCTTGAATTACACCTTGAAGCACACTGGTACCCAATGCAGCTCACAGAGTAGAGGGGTTACATGCGCCAAATAACTGGCACCATTTACTACCTGTGCTGCTGCATTCTGCACCAGTTGAAGCTTCCAAATGCTCTTCAAGGGCAGCCCCTTGTACAGCACATTGCAGTGGTCCAGATGGGAGGTCACAAGGGCATGAGTGACAGTGAGCAGGGCCTCCTAGCTATGGCTGCCATCTGCTCTTCAAGCAGAAGCCATGAGTTCAGGAGGACCCCTAGATTGTGCACTGAGTCTGTCTGAGGCACTGCCACCTCTTCCAAGACCAACAATGGAAACTCCCCAGCACCAGAAGGTCCAAACACCCAAATTCACTCAGTCTTGCTTGGATTGGGCTGAAGCCTGTTGTGCCGTGTTCACCAACACAGACCCAACTTCCAGCTGTGAGATATTCACAAGCACAGAGCTTTACACTGGAGGCTGTGGCTACCTGCTCTTATTTACCTAGTGCTCATTAGGTCTGGTCTTGTTGCAAGGTCATTAAAGTATCCTTCAGCATACTTTTACTCCCATGGAGCTCTCTTTTGTATCTGGGGACTTCAGTAGCTCTCTGTCTTCCAGCAGCACCGTCTCTGAAGGCCATACAGCTATACTGATAAATCCTGTGGGGTTCAGACTCTCAGGGAGTGATTCCAGCTCAGCTCTTGTGCTAGGTTCTGGTACAAGTGATGTAAAGAACGTGGTGAGATTTCCTGATCCATCTTCCTCCTCTGAAGAGGCCACGGCACTGGGAACAGGGATGGACAACCACAAAAGCAGAGATAAGCCCATCTGGCAGAGTTGCTGGCTTTCTCTGTTCACCATCTCTGGAAGGATAACAGGGGGAAAGTTAGTAGAACAGGTGATCATATATGCAGACAGCTTTTGCTAACCAAGAATGCACAGAATGTATGGCTCAGTTCATCCACGTTCAAACATGGTTTGCTTAACTACAGTTTGTTGAATAAGCCATAATTGGCTGGGTTTGCATGCTAAGCAAAAGTCAAGGAGACCCCTTTATGGCTTAACCTGATAATGTGTGAACCCAATCTATACTATCTCCATTCCAGTGCTGGATCTCCCGGTAAGAACGCACATGCCACCAAAGGAACACTAGGTTCAGACTGAAGTCTGTATAGACCCCTGATTTCCAACCCACTTGCTTCTTGCCACACTGAAAGCAGGATTTTAAGATAGGCCAGCATCCCCTAATGCAGTGGCACAGGTCCGGGCGGAGAGAAAACAGCTTGCAAAAGATGACTCACTGCAGAAGATCATTGCCAGCGACGCCTGGTTTATGACTCTGTCTCTTCTCCTCCGCTGTGATACCCTTGCTAATAATCCTTAGCTTGGGAGGAATGGAGGCTGCATCTAATAGCTGCTGTGGAGCCAGCTAGAGAAGGGGTTTAATTCTGTGCAAGGGACAGGGAGATCTCTGCTGAGATACCTTTGTTGGAAGCTCGGCGTGGCATTCCAGATTTTTTCTGGCTGCTGGTCATCTTCTCTGCCAGCTTGGCTTCTCCCGAAATGCAGCGTAAGCTCACTGAATTGGTCGCCATCTGAGTGCCTGCTGCTTGACAAACCATGATCTTAAAGGCTCCGAAGAGCCACGGGGTACCCAAACAGCAGGCCGTCTTGTAGGGAATTCATGGCATGATGATGCCAGGGACCATTAGTTTGGCTTATTATTAATACATGTGTGGCTTTTAATACACCACAGCAATGGCAATCAGCATCTCTCCAGCAAGCTTGTCTTTTCCCCAAACAGGCTTACACAATTAGATTCTTCTTGTTTCCTAAATGATTTTTTTTTCCTTTCCTTTTCCTTTTCCCCCCTTTTTTGGCTGCTCCTAATTATTTCACACTCCATATAAAAGAGTTATTGGGATGGATAATGGGAGGATGGAGACCAGATTCAGTGATGCTTTTCAGGCAGCATCATATTATGGCAACTTTGATTTGTTTTATAGGATTCTTTCCCCCCCACTGCTTGATGCCCGGAGCGTCAAAAAAAGAACTGGAGGGGGTGGAGGCTGACAGCCTGACCTAGAAGTCCAATGCAGACATAATGAGCACCATGTTGCTGGAAGAAGAGGGGAGGGGTCATGGGTGGCCGTAACTCATTGTATGGCACACCCTCATCATACAGAAACTCCCAACTTTAATCCCCAACATCTTCCATGAAAATTTCCCCAATAAAAACGAGGTCAACCAGTTTTCACTAGCTGTAGTTTTATTAAGGCTGAGCACAACACTGGTCCACAGAGACATCCCAGTAGCGATGGGAAGGAGCAAAAAGTGTTTCTCAAATTTTCCCAGTTCCTACTTTTATTTTTTTGGCCACCATTTATTTCCCCTTTCTTATTTGTGGAGTTGGGGGGGGGGACATGAACGGATGTGGTGGAAGACAGGATAATTTGCAAAGCTGTGGAGAACTATAGTGACTGGTGTTGGGGTAAACTTAATTCTGATTGATTGGTTGGTTTTTATTTATTTATGTATGGTGCTTTCAAGTCAGTGTTGACTCCTAGTTAGGAGCATTAGAGTAAGGGAAACAGCAAATATGTTGGGGTGGCTGATAGAGAGAGAACAAATAGTGATAAAGTTAACAGGGCAAACATCTAGTCTGCAACTCCATATGGTACAGTGGTTAAGACAGTGTTTCTCAACCTTGGGAACTTTAAAATGCGTGGACTTCAACTCCCAGAATTCTCCAGCCAGCATGGCTGGCTGGGGAATTCTGGAAATTGAAGTCCACACATCTGAATATTGCAGAGATTGAGAAACACTGGGTTAAAATGTTGGACTGGCACCAGGGAGACCCATGTTCAAATCTTGTATGACTTAGGGCCAAGTGTTCTCTCTCAGCTGCATGTAATTTGCAGGGTAGTTGTTGTGGGGAAAAATAAGAAGAAGAAATGGTAAAATACACTTTAAAAAAAAAAGATACATTGGCCGAGTTTGCACAGTACCCCTAGCAGTATCACTCCGTTGCATCAGTCTATACAAATGCCTGTCTTTGCCCAGGTAAGGTCCCAGAGTTGGGGAGGATTGATGGGAGTGGGGGTTCCTGGGGGCTCCCTTTAGGGTGAAGAAGTGCTGGTGGTTTCCAACAGTAGTCTTTCTCTCTGCTGCTCCAGCCCCACTCATCATGTTCCCCTCGTGTTGTGACGGTGCAGGCACATGGCCAGGTTCATGGTGAAGTTTCTCTTTTTTAAGAGTGAAGGCCTAGCCGGTATTTTGCAGACCCCAAGGGAGGCACCACCCTGCCTTGACGTCAGTCTATCCCTGTTCCTGGCATGGTACTGTCTACAAAGAGGGATCCAGAGCCGGTCTCAGTAGAAAGTGTTCACGCTGAACAAGGATGGCCAGGAGATGCTGCTCCATCACCCTACTGCTTGTTGAAACAGTTGTTGAAGGAGCCTACAGTTATTCTTATTTGTATAGTTTTTAAACTTTCAATTGTTGTAACCCGCCCAGAGTCCCTTGCAGGGGAGATGGGTGGGGAATAAATTGAAATAAAAAATAAATAAATAAATAAATAAATAAATAAATAAATAAATAAATAAATAAATGCAAATGTATAGAACTCTCCCATATGGAAGGGAGTAGAGTTTTTCCCCTCCTTTTTTTTTAGTTTTTATTTCATTCCCAATATTTATATCCCATCCCCCTGGGATACAATAGACACTGGGTGGGTAATATCAAGGTAAAACATACAGTGCAAAAACCAAATAAGAAAGTATAAGATTGCAAGGCACCAAGAACTAAGGGCCAAAAATCCACTTGGACATGACACTTTTAACATGTATTTGAAATGTGAGCAGGGTGGGAACCATCTGTCCTTCCGGGGGGGCGGGGTATTTCAAAGGGGGGGCATCACTGAGAAGCCTGTTGACTAATCCAACCATATTAACTTAACAAGGAGAGGGGACCCTCAACAGGCCCTTTCTAGATGTCTGGACCAGATGGGCAGATTCTGTATGGCAAAGCATTACCTGGTCTATGTTTGCTGTTCCTTATGGGGCTTTAAAGGTAATCAGCAGTGATTTGATTGTGTCTGGAAGCATACTGGTAGCATACTGGCAGCCAATGGTTTAGATCCCATTCCCATTCTCATTGTGTGTAATGATATGACCATCTAGCCCATTAGGATGGGTCTAACAATATTTCTGTTACTGAGTGCCAATAATAACTGGGTGCCTAGAAAAAGGTCACATAGACAGAGTGGTGGACATTTTTGTCTGGAATATCTCCCAAAAGAGCCAGACAGAACTTGGTATTGCTAAAGGGAGAAACCAAGCAAAAATGACATTGACCCAAATATGGATCTCCATATATAACACTCTGGAGTTTTAGTGCCACGATATTGGCTTACTTCCTATAACAGGCTTAACCCAGCGAGATCTCCTTCTTGATAGTTCTGGCACCACAGAAACATGCCAGCTGAGTCAAAACAATCATTATTTGGGGAGTAGAGACGCCACATCCGCTTCTTTCAAGTAGTGTCATGTATCCCAAGAGCCCTTGCACAAGAAGAAAACTGGCATGGCTTAACAATGTCACTATCCCTTCCCCACTGACTAGGGAGGAAGCAGTAGAGTTTGGGAGATGAGTTCTGTAATCGTGGGAGTAGCTTCTTCAGCCAGTCTTTCCCTCCGGCTTTTTTTCCTGGAGGACTAGCAAGGCAGAGCAGATTAAATGACTAGGCTTAGGTGGCTAACTGTGATAGTTCAACCCTGTAGTGGACTGAGTCTATTTAGTATTAAATCTAACTCTTTGACTGGGTCAGTTAGATGCTTTCTGGTGTTCCTCCAATGCAGTAGCCCTCCCGTGGATCCAATTAAGTATGTTATGGGGACAGGGCCCCATTCTCTAAGGGCTGGAGGTTGGAAAAACTTGCTAGCCCTTGTTCTGTTCCTGGGTCTTCAATCAAGTTAATGAAAGGAATAAAGCACAACATTGGTGTCATGTTGTTTGGTTTTTACAGGACTGTATTGTTTTTATGATGTTTTATGAGAAGCACTTAGGCGGCTCTTCAGGCAGGAGATGATTGTGCCTTTTATAAAAGTGAGAGAGAAACCCACTTCTCCTCTTTTTCTGCACCGCTGCTAAGTAGACAACATGCTTTTTGTGGTCATTATTTCTCCACTGAAACGTCTCGCGCTGGAGTTATGCCTGGAAAGCCTTTGCCTCAGTTCGCAAACTTCCCCAGGAGGGTCAGAGGGGGATAGATTTTCACCAACAAAGAATAATTAAGGCTTGTAAAGGCCATAAATTACTTTATTACTTGCATCGAGGAACACAAAACCAGGTCCACAACATTTGGATGCATCAAGCCAGAGCGAAAGGGGCATGAATCATGAGTCAGGTGTGCACTTTCAAACCATTTCAAGGGGTTGGTTGAGATTTTTACCTTATTTCCTTTTACTAGAAGAATACGGAAAAGATGGGTAGCTCCCTTATGCTGAGTCTGTGGTTCCCAGGAACAGAGAAGAAACCCATAACGTAGGCGTGATGCAAACCTAGTTTCATGAGGCCCTAGATGAGATTCTGGGTTTCCATAAAATATTTAACATGGTTAATTCAAACCTGCTTTGGGGATGCCAGCCCTTTGAGGTCAAGAAACAGACATTGTGGAGTGTCCAAGAATGCAAAGAGTCATTAGCAGAATCTTCAGAGCTTCTCCACAACTTTCACAGCTTCTCTTTAAGGACAAGGTCAGTGTGGTTTTGTCCCAGGAACTCTGGGTTCTTTGAAACCTGGCATGCTTTCCCAATTTACATGCAAGGCAGAAATCGCTTTTATAGCTTTATTCTGCAGAAGAAAGGGCGCCCATGACTTTAGTCCCATAGGCGTGCCGAGCTTGCAAATCAACACAACTTTTATACATGTTTAGAAGAAAGAGGTACATGATTATTGGCAAACAATAATTATTCACACCCATGGGTGGGCAAAACACTCCCAAACGATGGGCACTTTTGCTGTAGCTGGGGAGAAATATGAGCTAGCTGTCATCTATCTGTGAAGTCTATGGTGAGCCTTGTTGTTTTCTTGCAGACATTTCATTGCCAGGCTAGGCAACATCTTCAGTGCGAAAAGGGAGTGGGACTTGCTCCAGAGAGCACCATGGACTCCACAGTTCAACCCTGAGCTACAAATATTATCTTCGATTGGTCATCTATCTGTTCCCCTTGCGTGCCCAGCTGACCACTTCCTTCTCCCTTCCTTGTCCAGTTTGGGGGAGACTCACTCCTTTCTCTGCTTGCACCTGGCTGATAAGGGATCCACCCAGGAAGAGCTCCAGTCAAAGCAAATGGGTTCTTCCAATTAACCCTAAAATCACCATTCCATCAGTGGGGCTGTTTCAAGTCTCTCTCAAACGCTCTTATTGCCAAGGGTTGAGGAACCATTTCACCTCTCCCACATCCCTTCCTCTAGGCCAGAGGAAAATTCTTCTACATGGGCTTGCACAAAACATTGAGCAATAAATTACCTAAGCATTTCTTGAAAAGCCTAAAGCTAAGCCAATTCACAGATTGTTCAAAGGCAGCTGGTAGAGTAGTAACTAATCAGGTTAGTGGGTTTGGGGAACACTACCACTCTATTTGCATGGTTATGCTTCCTACTTTTCCAAGTTTTTATATCTGACCTCCTGCTCTGGCACGTAAGCTTCCTGCTAGTGCTTCATTCCAACCTACTTGTTATTCACCCCTACCTCAACTTTCCTACTTGAGAGGGACAGGTGGCAATGGGGAAGCTTTTGTTGTTGTTGTTGTTCAGTCGTTTAGTTGTGTCCAACTCTTTGTGACCTCATGGACCATAGCACGCCAGGCCTTCCTGTCCTCCACTGTCTCTCGGAGTTTACTCAAATTCATGTTCATTACATCGGTGATGCTATCTAACCATCTCATCCTCTGCCATCCCCTTCTCCTTTTGCCTTCAGTCTTTCCCAGCATCAGGGTCTTTTCAAGTGAGTCCTCTCTTTGCATTAGGTGGCCAAAGTATTTGAGTGTCAGCTTCAGTATCTGTCCTTCCAATGAGCAGTCAGGGTTGATTTCCTTTAGGATTGACTGATTTGACCTCCTTGCAGTCCAAGGGACTCTTAAGAGTCTTCTCCAGCACCACAGTTCGAAAGCATCAATTCTTCGGCACTCAGCCTTCCTTATGGTCCAACTCTCACAGCCATACATTACTACTGGGAAAACCATAGCTTTAACTATACGGACCTTTGTCGGCAAGGTGATGTCTCTGCTTTTTTATATGCTGTCTAGGTTTGCCATAGCTTTCCTTGGGAGGAAAGAATGGGGAAGCTACTAGACGCCAATCCAACAAAACTTCCTGCAGAAATTGCAGGAAGTGATTGCACTCACTTTTGTGAGTGTAGAATTTCCCTGAACTGCTCTGCCTTCTGAAGTTTGGCCATAGCATCATTGTTAATTGCCATTTACGAAAGCAGATAAATGCAGATTAATTGTGCATGGTTGCAGATGGAAAGGCACCACAATTTGGTTTAATTTTATCCCAGTTTTGATTTGGAAATGATTGGGTAGCCTTCTGCAATTTTCCTTTTCTTTTTAATCAGGGTGCTATTGCAGTTGATGAGTATAAGTTGAGATTATTCGAAGTTCAAGAAAAAAGGATGTTGCCCAATGTGTAATTAAGCCAATAGATCATTGATCCATAACATTAACACTGGGCCCTGTTTTCTCAGCATGTTTAAATGGAGAGCATAAATTTATAAGTATATAATCTGAAGTCAGCAGTGGCCAGGCATGTGAAGGGAAAGTGCACTTCATTCAGACCAGATGTTGGGGGTTAGGGTATACATACATACACACACAAATATGACGGGATTATATCATGCATGCGGATGCAGCACCGTTATACTGTGCTGCCCTCCAAAATAATTGTACTTTGATCCTGAAAACAATCATTGCTGATACTTGCCGAAAAGTCGAGGAAAGAGGAACAAGGTCTAGAAATAACTGGATAGGATATTTAGCAATAAGTAGAGAGACATGGATGGATGGATGGATGGATGGATGGATGGATGGATGGATGGATGGATGGATGGATGGATGCTGTAAAGAGAGAGAGAGAGAGAGAGAGAGAGAGAGATGGGAACTAGAATGGTGTCATCACATAGAGAATCTCCCACCCTTCAATTCCTTCCATTTAGGGAATCCAAGGCCATCCTCTTTTGTCAGCCGGAGGCCACGGTGCTAATCTTTGCTGCCTGCATCACTTTGCCGGCCTTTTTTTTTTGCCTGTAATAGTTGCTGGTTAATGGATTAAATGAGACAGGATTAGCCATTTCAATTTATATTCAGCACCAGCTTCCTTTATTTAATGTCCTCACTGTAAGTGGTGAATTATTGACTACTTTAAATGTGGCTACAAGGAGCTTCAAAAAGAGGCACATTTGTGAGCCAAACTGTGCACTGTAGGGGTCCAGTCTTCTCCTTCTCCTTCTCCTTCTCCTTCTCCTTCTCCTTCTCCTTCTCCTTCTCCTTCTCCTTCTCCTTCTCCTTCTCCTTCTCCTTCTCCTTCTCCTTCTCCTTCTCCTTCTCCTTCTCCTTCTCCTTCTCCTTCTCCTTCTCCTTCTCCTCCTCCTCCTCCTCCTCCTCCTCCTCCTCCTCCCCCCATCCAGGGAGATGTTCACAGTTTGGTATAACCAATTCTTAATGGCCAGGAGGGTTAAGTATAGTTAAATGTCTGGAATTTAACCTATAATTGATAGTGGGTCTTGCTCAAAGTGACTGCACAGTGACTTAGAGAATAAAATACAGCCAGCAGGAGACTGGTTTGACAGGCCCTTCAAATTACTCCTAATCTTCCTCCACTACCTGACTCTGCTTCTTCCAAGGTAATTTGAAATCCAGCACTTGAAATGCCCAAGAAGGTCTCATTGCCAGAAGACAAAGGAGTGCTGTGCCCAAAACCTGCCTCACCTAAAGCAACCAAATCACTTTGAAGATGCAACGTAATTTTATTGGCCTGCATACAAGCCATAATACAGTATAAACTGGCCCCCCAGCAAAGCTTTGATGCTTTGCTGAGCAGCCCTGAGCAAAAGCAGAACCAGGCCTTATATGCCTTTGGCCCACTACATTGCAGAGTCAAGACAAAAAAAAAGGGAGACACAATGGAAATTACAGTGTGACGTTGGAATATTTTAGATAAACCCATCCGTGTGACCTTCTTATTATTTATCCCTTCCTACTAGGTCAGCGTGCTAGCCATACAGGTAGTCTGCGCTTAACAACCATTTGTTTAGTGATGGTTCAGACTTAGGACGGTGCTGAAAAAACCGACTTGAGACCAGTCCTCACAGTTACAACCGTCACAGTGTCCCTGCGGTCACTTGATCACGACTTGGGCGCTTGGCAACCAGTTCACATTTATGACCATCGCAGCATCCTGTGGTCACATGATCACCATTTTTGACCTTCCCGGACGGCTTCTGGCAAGCAAAATCATTGGGGAACTGCATGATTCATTTAATGACCATGTGGTTCACTTAATGCCCACGGTGATTTGCTTAACAACTGCTGCAAAAAAGGTCGTAAAATTGGGTCGGATTCGCTTAATGACCACTTTGCTTAGCAACCGAAATTCTGGTCCCAATTGTGGTCATTAAGAGAGGACTACCTGTACTATCTCTGAGATATGGGCAGTGAATAGAAGCCATTTGGTTTCCTGGGCCACTGGTTCCTGACTGAGTCTTCTCCCTGTTGCCACTCAGGGTCAGTTCAGCTTGCTGTGAAGGTTTTCTCACAAGGGCACTTTAAGCAGTTCACATGTACTGGGGGAGGGGGGCATCTCATAGGTTTGGTAGTTAATGTAGTTTACATGTGTGTAGGGGTACCTTTTACCACCACATGAACTAGAACTATACAGAAGAAACACCGCAGTCTTGTTCACATAATCAAGGTTCAAAATAGATTTCTCAATTGGTTCCAGATTTGATTTTCAGCTCAGAAGTACTATTTTTTGCAGGGTAGAAATATATCCCTCCCCAGAAACTGGAATATAACACTGTTCCACCCAACCTATCCTCAGTGTATCCATCCAAGGGTACCCAAAGCCAGATACAATTTTTCCCTACTTACTGTATGTACTGTAAGTTGCCAGCTGATCCTTGGTGCATTGGAAGAAACAAGGCAGCTTAGCTCCTCAATTGGTGGATTGGGCAGGGAATAGGGGAAGCAGATGCAGGAAATTGTGGGAGTTCTGGGAGTTGGTTCCAGATGTGAAGTCCACACATCTTCATGCTGCCAAGATTGAGGAACACTGTTCTAGGAGAAGGCAAAAATTAGGCTTTCTGATTCAGCAGTGTTGCTGGGGGTTGGTGGGAGGAACTGAAAAGATTTCCTATGTGTGACAAAGAGCATGCTTCACCATTTCAGTTAAAGCCATAGCAGATGCATTCACATGGACCAACTCTAAGCTTGGTTCCTTATAACCTTAATTCTATAACCAATTACTGGACCACAGCATAGAATCATAGATTATAAGACTGGAAAGTACCTTGGAAGTTATTTTATCCAGTCTTCTTCCCAGCATTGTTTTGATGCACATTCATCCAGAAAAGTGGTTACTTCACATATCATTTAGTTGTTATTTTCTCATTATTCTTACCATTAGGATGATGATGATGATGATGATGATGATGATGATGATGATGATGATGATTGGTACCACTGTTGTTCATATGCTTGGTTTTCCCTGGCTAATGCCACTTTGGTTAGAGCCAGACATCCTGAAGAGTGAGGTTGAATGGGCCTTAAGAAGCATTGCTAATAACAAGGCAGCAGGAGATGACGGTATCCCAGCTGAACTGTTTAAAATCTTGCAAGATGCTGCTGTCAAGGTGATGCATGCCATGTGCCAGCAAATTTGGAAAACACAAGAATGGCCATCAGATTGGAAAAAAATCAACTTATATCCCCATACCAAAAAAGGGAAGCGTTAAAGAATGTTCAAACTATCGAACAGTGGCACTTATTTCACATGCCAGTAAGGTAATGCTCAAGACCTTGCAAGGTAGACTCCAGTAATTCATGGAGCGAGAATTGCCAGATGTACAAGCTGGGTTTAGAAAAGGCAGAGGAACTAGAGACCAATTTGCCAATATCCGCTGGATAATGGAGAAAGTCAGGGAGTTTCAGAAAAACATCTATTTTTGTTTCATTGACTATTCTAAAGCCTTTGACTGTGTGGATCATAACAAACTGTGGCAAGTTCTTGGTGGTATGGGGATACCAAGTCATCTTGTCTGCCTCCTGAGGAATCTGTATAACGACCAAGTAGCAACGGGAAGAACAGAGCACGGAACAACGGACTGGTTTAAGATTGGGAAAGGAGTACGGCAGGGTTTTCCTGCGATGTTTTCCTGGCAGAGCAGGGTGATTTGCCATTGCCTTCCCCAGCTGTAATTACCTTTCCCCCTGCAAGCTGGGTACTCATTGTACCGACCTTGGGAGCATGGAAGCCTGAGTCGACCTGAGCCGGCTACCTGAGAACCAGCTTCCGCTGGGATCAAACTCAGGTCGTGGGGACAGTTTTGGTTGCAATACTGCCACCTACCACTCTGCGCCACACGAGGCTGTACATCTTTTCTGGAACAATTCTGAATAATCCTGCCTCATCTTCTATGTTACAGCCATTCAGATATTTGAAGACAGCTCACATGTCTCCTTGCAATCTTCTTTTCTTGAAGCTAAGCATGACCAATGTTTCCAACCATTCCTCATAAGGGTGTCTCCCCTACGCCCTGCCTGTGCCACTTTGGTTGTTCTCCTCTGGACCCACTCAATGCCCTTCTCAAAATGTGGTGCCCCAAGCTGAAACCAATATTATAAGTGTGGTCTGACTAATATAGAGTAGAGAGCAAATCTATCTATATCTATCTATCTATCTATCTATCTATCTATCTATCTATCTATCTATCTATCTATCATCTATCTATCACAGCCAATCAACCAAACATCGTGGTAGTAGACAAGGAGCAGAAGACAGCTGTGGTGATAGATGTAGCAGTGCCAAATGACAGCAACATCAGTATGACATCAAATGTCATACTTTCTGCCTTCTGAGATGCTCAGGGAATTCTACCTTATTCGTCAGGCACATAAATCAATATGAAAAAAAAAAAAATAATTCACCCATGAATGATGCCCTCACAAACATTGTAGTGTTCTTATTTCTCTGCCCTGTGTCACTTTCAAAGCACAATAGTGTTTTACACACAGTACCGGTATGACAGTGTCAATTCTATCTCTATATATTTGGATATTTTAGCTCAGCTTTTCCTGAAGTCTCTAGATCAATAACAAAACATAAAGTCAATACTAAACAAAGGCAACAAAATCAGTCGAGCCAACACTACTTAGGTATTTTGGGGCATTTTTTGGAGGGGAAAAAATAACATCCACTTTAATTTATATATACTGTATATTCCTCTAGCAAGATCTATGAACATTGTTTTTTTTGTTTTTGTTTCTCTCTTTCTTTTTTAATTAGGCACTTTGTAGAAAATATATAAAGAGGCGTAAAAAAGAAACAAGATAAAAGATAAAGAAATAAAATACAAATGAATAAATAAGGAATTTTAAATGTCATCAAGATTATGGTTTTATGGTATATCATTAATTAATTATGAATAACTGAATATATTATATTGTTTTAAAAGATTAATAATTGCTTTTAAGATTTAAGTTAAACATGAATCTCAAGAACCATGGTCAACACTATACAAATCACCAAGATTATGTGCTACAGTAAATTCAATCCATGTTATTAAGAGTCTGTTCTAATTTAGACATCTCGTAAAATTGAAATATAGACTCTATACATAGAGAAACCCAAATTTTGGATATGGTACAAATCTATGTATAAAGTTATAGTCAAGGAATGGTTTCCAGTTTGAACTGAATTCTACATCAGATTTACGTTACGTAATTATCCTAGTTTTAAAGATACAAACGGCAGAGCTTCTAATATACTGCCTTCACTGGAAAAGTTTTTAAAACCTCAGGGTTCATATTCAGAGATGTATCTGCCTTGAAAATAGCCTTTGCCATTCATATTGAACTATATAGCTCAGTCAAACATCAGGAGTTGACCACAGGAAATGTCTTATGACATTTTGTATTATGTCATAAAATGTTGTATAAAATTTGCCAAATTTCAATTCCATGGGAGTCATGGGTCCCAGAGTTTGGATGCATTCTGTAAGTTAGCCCATTTGAGGTACCTTAATTCAAAAATTGTTGCCCTACAATGCACCAGTTTGCCCAGTTAAAGGTAACAAACAAACAAACAAACAAGCATGAGAGTTTTAGTAGTTCATAGATATGGAGTTGATTTCTTAGGGTAGATAGAGGCTGCAGGGGTGCGATGGCTCAGTGGGTAAGATGCCAGGCTGTCGATCAGAAGATCACAAGTTTGGAGGTTCGAATCCCTAGCCCCGCATGACGGAGTGAGCTCCCGCACTTGCCCCAGCTCTTGCCAACCTAGCAATTCGAAAGCATGCAAATGCAAGTAGATAAATAGGTACCACTTCGGTGGGTAGGTAACAGCGTTCCATGCGCGTCATGCCAGCCACATGACCGAGAAAGCATCTTCGGACAATGCTGGCTCTTTGGCTAAGAAACGGAGATGAGCACCGGCCCCTAGAGTCGGACACGACTGTGCGGGGGAACCTTTACCTTTACTAGAAGCTGTAGCATGACATGGGAGGTGATGTAAGAAAAGGCTCATTGTGCTAAGGCTGACAGAGTGTTTTCAGGCACTGAAGAGGGTTGTTGTATGGTACAGAATTAGCTTCGGCTTCAATTGATGTAAGTTGATGGTACCATTGATCAACAGACTAAAACTTTTGGCTTGTTGCACTCCAGGCTGTCCTGAAGCTCCAGCTCTAATATTGCTCATCCCATCTCTTGCTTGTGAGACCCTGGTTGGAGAACATATCATCTCATTCCTAAACATGTTTTTTTCTGGCCCAGTCCTGGGCTATATTCACATTACACACTTAACCATGTTAGTTAAGGTGTTATCAGCTGCCCTGCGTTTGGACAACTTGCAAAGCTTGGTTAGTTTTCACATTGGCTGTGGATTTGTATGTATATGTGCTTCTTGCATGTTATGCTGACTCCACCCATTATTTGGTTAGCTTACAGCTCACTACATTGTGCAAACCCTGGCAATGGATTAATTCAAGATGCAAGTGAAGGATGCTAAGTGAATGTACCGTTCAAGAATATCTGGAGTGGGTCAAGTTTCTGCAAGTGCTCATGACCTCTTATGTTTCTGCCAGAGTGGTTAGACCAGTGCTTTCCAAACTGTGTGTTGCGACACTTTAGTGTGTCACGACACAACCCGGAAGTGGCGATGGTGCTTCGCCACCACCCTTGCAGTGGCGCGTGCGGTGTCGGTGTGCATGGCGGCGTTGGCAGCGGCGTTGGCAGCAGCGTGCCACCAGTGCTTCTGGGTTTTACCGCAAAAGACGAGGCCGCCGACGCTGCCGCCGACGCCATGGATGCCGCCACCCCTCACGCCACCGCACCGCCACCACCACCGCCGTTGGTGTGTCGCCAACGGCGGGAGTTTGGAAAGCACTGGGTTAGACTTTAAATCAGAAGATAATGAAACAAGCTGTCCCTTCACCATTATTCTAGGATCTTCGGGACACATAAAATACTTTAAAATACTGGGTGCTGAGAAAGCTCTTTGAGTGAGATGGGCAGTGACGAAATTTGAAAAACAAACAAACAAACAAACAAACAAACAAATAAATAGGCAGGCCATCGTGGATGGATTATCTTTCTGTTCCAAGGCAAGAAGTAACTATCCCTCATTGTATTAAGCCGATGAATGTGATGTGGGTGCTTTTATCAAATGCCTGTCTATAATTATCCTCTCTTCTGCTGCCCTATTCAGTAAAAAGGAGCTAGTGTGAAAAGAAAAGGAATCTGCTCTTGGTGACCTTGGATTCAAACAGGACTTGCTTTTTTTTTCTCCACTGATCATGGTAGCTGGGAAGAAGGGTGAATCCCAGGGAAAGAAAGGCCTTTTGAAAGAATGCATGAGTTGCCTGCAGGTGACTTCAGCTGTCTCAGTTGGGGAATAGAGCAGCTGGTAGTACCTACTGGATCTTGACTGAATTTGAAAAAAGCTAAGAAGGGTCAGGCCTGGTTAGGACTTAGATGGGAAGCCACCAGGACACTGTGGGCTGGAGGGTAGACATCACAAAGGAATATAATGGCAAACCACTTCCATACTGATGCAAAGAAAACTACATCAATATATCTGTTAGGTCACTCTTTTTAGCCTTCTAAGTCTTTAACTTGAAGAAAGCTAAGAAGATAAAATAAGGAGACTTTGAAGAAGCAGGATAGGAAGAGTATTGACACTTTTGAACTTTGGTGCTGGAGAAGACTCCTGAGAATACTGTGGATAGTCAAGAAAACAAATAAATAGATCACCAAACAAATCAACCCAGAGTTCTCACTCAAGGCACAAATTATCCTAGTTTGGACACATTATGTGAAGACCCAGCCCTCTGGAAAAGGCTCTAATGCTGCAAAAACTGGAAGGAAAAAGAAGTAGAGGACAACCATCAGCAAGATGGATAGACTCAATTACAGTAGCAATGGGTGCACCATTGAAAGACCTCAAAGACCAGGTTAGGGACAGATTGTCATGGAGAAAATCTATCTACATGGTCAACTTGATGGCACATAATTCATAAAAAGTCTTTAACTGGAGAAAAGCTAAGGAGATAATTGTGGACTAGACTGGGAAACTGCAAAAAAGAATGTCCTGGAGAAAGGAAGCCACATCCATATCGTTGCTAGAACAACAATGTGGAGGTGTCCATGAAGTCACCCAGAATTGTTCTTAACTCAAGGTGTAGCTGTACCTTTACTACATTCAAACATCTGAGCATTCTAGGAAGACAATCAACATTACATGGATTCCCTTGTGCTTGATTCTATAGTATGAGGGTAATTAACTTGTCAACACGATTTGGGGGGTCAGGGGGGTCAGAAAAAATATAAATAAAAGAGGATCATTACAAGCTGGCATTTGTGCATATTTCCAGGCCTTTGCCAGTTGGTGATTCATAGATTTGTGCAAGTCAGAGAGAAGAAAAAGATGAGTTGATGGGTCACCTATAAAAGAGACACTGAAGTATTGTTCCCTCTGGCCTATTCATCGGGGTTTTGTCCAGTCCAATTTTAAATGACTCATGTGAAAGGGGCTTTCCAACCAATCTCTTGAGATGCCATCAGCTACGGCTCAGCAGTGGGAAAGATTTCCTGGCACTCAGTTTTGCTTTTAATGGATTGTTTCTCCTTTCCTGGCGATGCACCTCCTTTGGAGAACTCCCTTGGGTAATGGCCAAGAGGATGAAGATATGGTCGTACTAATGGAGGTTCAGCAATGAATGGCATGGTAGACCTTCCACCATTACCTCCGGAATCAATCAGTTAATTAATGAATTGCCCCCAAGGAGAGAGTGAATAGCAGAAACCAATGCAGACTTACTGTGAAAGTAAGCTTTGTTAGCTGGGTTTGCAAGTCACATTGACCTATAAATTGGCAATTATATTATGGTCTTGTATATTGCTCAGACCCAACCCTAGGGGGGAAAGGGGTGTATTTTATGGTCCAGGGGCTCGAGAAACTCCATGAAATTTAGCTAAGTGAGTAAACCATGGTTAAGTACACCAAGGGTAAACTTAGATGATACAGCTGTTGTGTTTTTGTACTACCTTGTTCTTCTGTAAATATGTGCAAGACTGGAGCTTTTGTGCCTGGTTGGCCTAGGTGATCTGCAGGGTTCCTTGTAACCTTTACCTTCTATGAGTCTCTGATTCTTCCTTGTGGTGGCTTGAAGATCACTGCGTAAATAAATATGCAGATGCCATCAAAGTAGCCATGCTCCCTATGACTATGTGTTGCAAGGTGAAAAAAAACATTAAAAATGCTTGCAGTAAATCCAAGGAAACAAATAAAAAGAATGGCATAAAAAGTCTTCATAATCATAATCTACTGCCTGAAACATGGACAACCTTAAGGAAATTTTCTCAGAGCTTCGTTCTGAGCTTCGTTGTGATTTCAAACAGATTCTCCATGATACCGGTCAAGTTATTCTGCAAGATATTCAGGATACTGTAGAAAATATCAGATCAAAAATGTGTCAACTGTTTGAGGATGCTCTGCTGGAGAAGGAAGAGTTTCATCAAGAGGGAGATATTTTTCCGGAGAGTGAGAATGGATTCTTTGAAGAAATACCAGGTGACAAACACACTTTGGTGATGAAGGCGTTACAGCAGGGCTTTCCAAAGTTTTTCCCGCGTTGGTGTGTCACCGCGGGAAAACCCGGCGGGAAAACCCGGAAGTGCGGCAGCGCGCAAAAACCCGGAAGCGCTGCTGCTGCTTTCGGGTTTTGCGCGCTGCAGTTGGTGTGTCGCCACGGGAAAACCCGGAAGCACTGATGATGATCGGCACTTCCGGGTTGTGTGGCGACACACCAGACTGTGTGTGGCGACACACTTTTGTGTCACGACACACAGTTTGGAAAGCTCTGCATTACAGTTTGACTTGCAAGATACTGATATTGTTTTTCTGAGGGATTGTTTTGAGAACGAAATGGCTCTGTGCTGTGGGAGGTTTTCTGCTGAGAAGTTTGACTTTTTAAGGGGGGCAGCTGGACTGTTTGATTTCTTTATGAAAAATGCCTTATGTGTAATATGAAGACAAGTAAATGTTCTGGAATACTTTGACGTGGGATAAAAAATAATAATAATATGTACTTGGTTTGATATTAAGGCTTATATGATTTCACTTTTCTTTAATGATTTGACTGGATTTTTTAAAGGTTTGTTTGATTTATAAGATTCGTAAGGTATCTATAAGGTATAATATTAATTGGTTTTCAGGTTAAATAGGGTTAAGACTGTTGTAGTATTAAAAATTAAGAATATGTACTTGGTTTGATATTAAGGCTTATATGATTTCATTTTTCTCTAATGATTTGACTGGATTTTTGAAAGGCTTGTTTAATTTATAAGATTTATAAGGTATCTATAAGGTATAATAATAATTGGTTTTTAGGTTTAATAGGGTTAAGATTGCTGTAGTATTATTAATTATAAAAATTTTTATAATTTGATTTTTGTTATAGTGAACAGAAATATATAGAATAGTGGTAGGAAGGAAATAATTAAATAAATGTTTTTTCTAGGGGGGACAGATATTGATTTAGAGATTTATATATATATATATTTGTCTTTTCCATAAGGGGAAGGAGCAATTGCATTAGTGATTTGTATATGTGCTAATAGAGGGATTTATAGAAATAATGTGATCTTGGTTTGATATAGAGTGAGGGTTTGAATATGGAAATTGCTGTTTATTCTTGTTGTGGAAAGTCGGAAGTCACTTTATGTAATCTTCAAAATTCTTTTTTCTTGCGTTTCGCACTCTTTTTAGTTTTTATTTTTTTATTTTTGCAGTTTTTTGTAGTTTTTATCTTTTTTTCAAACTTAATAAAATTCTTTAAAAAAAGTCTTCAAGTGATGCTCAACTTATGTCAAGGTCAAAGCAAGGAAAGTTTCTCTGGAATGAGCAGGGTGTAATTCAAATTTCTGTGAAGGAGGAGTTTCCACTGATAGCAAGAACAATTTCTGTTAAGAAATGTATTGCTACTCCAAATCAGAAATTATGTGGGAAAGGATCACAGCCATGGCAGCAGAGTTAACTCCCCTTTCCAAACAATGGACATATTGAACCATGAATTAACGAACATGCTTAGCCCCAGAATTTAGATCTCCTAAGTTAGTTAGCATTAACTTTGATTAGTTCTGTATGTGCATGCATGTATTGTGCAAACCCTAGCCAACTCCAATTCTGGAAGTTGAAGTCCACACATCTTAAAGTTGCCAAGTTTGAAAAACACTGATTTAAACCATGGTTGTGCTGTCTTTATAAAGTGTGTAAAGGGGCTCTTTTTAATCTTTTGAAGTAGCTAACAGTAGCTATGGACTCTTTGAAGAGCAAAAGCTTCTTTGAAGCGAGCAGGGCAAACTTCCTGGAACAGTAGAAGGTGACGTAATCAGTGCAGGAAATATTTGAAAAAAAGGGAAAAGTTTCTGCAAACTTTTATTGTTGCTTTAAGATGCTGGGCTTCTTGAAGACAGGAAAAAAAAACAAAAAACAAAAGTTGAAAGAGATCCCTCAAGCCCCATCTGATCCTGCTCAATCTGCCAGCGGATATGTTTCTCTATCTCTATCTCTTTTTGTTTGTTTGTTTGTTTGTTTGTTTGCTTCTTTTAAATATACATCAGATCCAAACTTTGCCTCCCAGGGTGAAACCACTCTGATAATCTCAGTGCCATTATAGAGGTTAAAGGTAAAGGTAAAGGTACCCCCCGCACATTTGTGCAGTCGTGTCCGACTCTAGGGGCCGGTGCTCATCTCCGTTTGTTAGCCAAAGAGCCAGCATTGTCCGAAGACGCTTCCACGGTCATGTGGCCGGCATGACGCACGCGGAACGCTGTTACCTACCCACCGAAGTGGTACCTATTAATCTACTTGCATTTGCATGCTTTCGAATTGCTAGGTTGGCAAGAGCTGGAGCTAGTGCGGGAGCTCACTCCGCACGCAGGGCTAGGGATTCGAACGTCCGAACTTGTGATCTTCCGATCGACAAGCCTGGCGTCTTACCCACTGAGCCACCACGCCCCCAATTATAGAGGTTATCTGATACAATTTAGACATTATATCAAATATGGGTGGTAGACGTCGAGAAGCTGACATCCCTCTTGTAAATGTCCCTTACAAGCCGTGATGACATCAGATATTCCATGATGTCATTACACAAAGGAGATGGATTATGCAATTTGCATGACATCACTTGCCCCCTGCAGATTCCCATGGGGTCCTTCTGCATCTGGAGATTGGCAGGTTTGGGGCAGTTTTATCAGAGGCAACCATAGAGACTGAGGCGAGTCGCAAATGAGTGTCTGCAGTTGGTTCCTTCTGCATCAAGCCATTTTGCTCCATAGTAGCTATTTGAAATTTTAAGAACTTGCTGAAGCATCTTACAGTATATGGGCTTACTCCTTCAGAGCTCTTTCACTGAAGATCTCAAGGATGAAAAATGGGATATTTAGCTCAACGTGTCCCTAGAGAAGGTTCTTTCTCAGGCCTGTTCTTCTCCATCATCATCTAATATATCTTCTCCATGCAAAGCCTGATCATTATCAGTGAAGCTCTTCCTTCTGCCTTGCCCGGGTTCAAAGAATGGATTATGCAAATTTATTTATTTATTTATTTATTTATTTATTTGATTTATCACCACCCATCTCCCCCGAGGGGGACTCTGGGCGGTTTACAAACAGAGTATAACTCATTAATATACAATTATAAATAGACTAAAATACCTCTTAATTAACAATTTATAAACATAATAAATATAGCAAAATCCAAATGGCAGAATCTTCTTAAGTCCATGGGGAGGGCACTCCATGGCCACCCTAGGGCACTAGCCATCCCCAAGAGCATACTTTCTCCGTCCCGCCCCAAGCATATTGACACCACCAGGTTTTAAGCTTTTTCCGAAAGTCCAGGAGCAAGGGGGACTGTCTTATCTCCGGGGGAAGGATGTTCCATAGGGCAGGGGCTACAGCAGAGAAGGCACATTTCCGTGACCCCGCTAGATGGAATTCAGGCAAATACAGGCAGATTTGCTCAGGAAGCCTACAGAAACACGGCTTGGGAACTACAGTATGGCTTGGTTCTCTAATATGGCATCTTTGTAAGCAGATGGTTCACTTACCCCTTCATCACCCCTTTTCTAACAGCAGAAGGGAGAACGTCTTTAAGTTTTGGAACAACCCCAGGGGTAAAAGCTGGAAGTAGGGGAGATTCTTGAAAAAGCCCACCTCCTATCATAGAGGAGGTATAGCGGGTAACTTTCTTTACAAAGACACTTAATCACTATGAAAATATTGGCTGAAATGTGTCCAGTGCCACAAATCTTCCACTGATATGTGTCTCTACCAAAAGCAACTAGTTCCAGGTACTCTGATGCAGCTGTGGCTGGATTGTCTCTCCTTGAATTAAGATTGTTCTAAAATAAAGCATCTCTTTCTGTTTTGTAGAGAGGAAAATGTATTGAGCATGAAAAAGCAGGCCAGAGCTGCTGGTTGCAGAGATACTGGATAATGCACACTGGAATTCTGACTGGAATGTGAGAACTGGAGAAGGGTGTCTTAAAAGCCATGTAACGCAACCCCCCACTTAATGCATAAAAATCCAGATGACTGCCCAAGCTCTGCCTGAAAACTTGCAGTGTAGTAATTGGTTTCATTGTTGATCTCTGCTCCTGTTAATTTTTTTTCTCATAATCTTCAACCTTAATCTACCTTTCTATAGGTACATTAAAGAAAAACATTTTGCCTTCTTCCGTGTAATAGCCCCTTGGATATCTTAAGAGTACAATCATGTGGACCTCGGTTTTCTTTCAAGCCTTCCTTGTAGAGAGTCTTCCTAGTTTCACTGGCAATCTTTTTTGTGATCTCAGTGCATACTAATTTTCAATATCCTTCAGCAGCAAAACAAGATAGATCCCTGAAAAACATCTCAGATTAATGCAAAATACAATGAGGCTAAAGCGATGGGGGGAAAGCCTGTCTTGATCTTCGTTTTACATGTAGCTTATAGACCTGGTGCATGGTGGCTCGGTGGGTAAGACGCCAGGACTGTCGGTCGGAAGATCGCAAGTTCGGAGGTTCGAATCCCTAGTCCCGCATGACGGAGTGAGCTCCCGCACTAGCCCCAGCTCTTGCCAACCTAGCAATTCGAAAGCATGCAAATGCAAGTAGATGAATAGGTATCACTTTGGTGGGTAGGTAACAGCATTCCGCGTGCGTCATGCCGGCCACGTGATCGTGGAAGCGTCTTTGGACAACGCTGGCTCTTCAGCTAACAAACGGAGATGAGCACCGGCCCCTAGAGTCGGACACGACTGCACAAATGTGCGGGGGGATCCTTTACCCTTTTTTTTATAGGCCTGGGGCTTCATACTGGTCTCCCTTCCAAGTCTTGACCAGGTCTCATCCTTCTTAACATTTATGTCTTTAGTCAAAGTCTGTAGGTACTACCAAAGTTTCTGACTTCCTGCAAGTTCTTCTGCTAAGTCATAAATCTCCTCTCCTGGGTGCACGTATCTGATTCTCTGCCCGTCAGTGCCAACATGTGACCTCTGCTGAATTTCTTTTATCGGTTTCAGCTGGGTACTGCATAGACATACATTATTCTCTTCCAACAATTTTTCCAGACAGTTAAACAAAATCATGCATGCACAAAGAGAGATGCAGAATCTGACGTTGTTGTTATGCAGGTTTTGGATGTAGTATTTCCTTGATATATGCATTTTTGTATCCATGTTTTAACATAACTTATATGTTTCATAATTTTAGGCCTTCCCTAAGCTACTTCTCCTAATACACAGGGTTTTTTTTTGGGGGGGGGCAATATTTCATAATGCACATCTTATTTAAATGCAACAAGCCCTAAAATACGCAAATATACACTGGCCTTATATGCAGTTTTCACAAACATTTGTAAAATATTTTTTTAATGCAGTGCTCAGAAATATGTATTTAAAAAAACACATTTTTGGGGGGTGGGGTGGAGAGAGAAAAAAAAATTCCTTCTGCAGTGACTTCTTTTACACCCCAGTTTGAAGCCTACCATAACCATTTTGGATTTTCTTGGAATTAGCTCAGATAGAGAAGAAATCATGGCTACCCAAAGTCCCATTGTTTGAGGTAAGAGCCACAACCCCATGGTTCCCTTGGGGAGGCTTAACTGTTGCTTCCTCCTTTGCTTTTAAATAGGCAAAGTCTTCCCTGGGAAGCTGTACTGCTTGAGTTTCCACATCATATTAAGCCAAACTCAGCCAAACCATGTTACACCATATGCAAACTCAACCATGAAGCTGCCAGATCATGGTTGCTGGGTTAGGACAGGATAGCTATCTGTAGTGGTCCAGATGGTGCTGGACCACAACTCCTAGTGTCACTTGGTGCTGTTTTTAGTGGTTGAAGCCGGATTGGAAACCCTGCTCCCTAAACTGTACCATATAAATGGGCTCAAGGTTTGTGTCCCCTCCATATTCTGCCCAGCACCTTATTGATTATTTCTCAAAGCTGCAATGAGAACTCAGATTTATTTTACTGTTTTAATTTGCTAAATTAAACTCCCATCTCCCTCTTCAGATTGCTTTATCCACTTGTCTTCATCCTTTTACTATGGACACTCATGGACATTGGCCACTGCACTCTTCAGGTGCTTCTAGCCTAAGATCTCTGTGTTAGCCAGCAAATTGTGAATTGAACCCAACTGTTGAACACCACGTATGTATGTAAGTATTTGATTTAGGCACTGCCCAACATCAGAATGACACTGAGTGGCTAACAGTAGAAACAAGACAATTTTTTTTAAAAAAAATGGCACCTCCATCAACACCCTAATTTGCAATATGGTCTTTTGCCCTTGCATGCAATCATTTGCACTACCAACTTTTACGGAGGGTATAGAGTTTGAATATTTGCTTGCGGAACAATGCAGAGTCCTATCTAAGGCTGTGTTCACCTAACACATTTCACCAAATTAAGTAAAAGACTTAGCAGGTGTTCACACAACATATCAGGATTTGTTAATCTTGGCTTCTTTCTTTTGTGGCCTAGCATTTCAGCAAACCTAGAATTTTGGATTAATATATGATTCAATGTTTGTTCAAACCCCAGAGATTGGTTCATTCGGTCACTATTTAACATGTATTGTGTGAATGCAGCATAGCTGCAACCTTAATGCAGTGGCTTCCACCTTCAGATCTCTAGATGTTGTTTGATCACATTTCATGCCATCTCCATGCAGCATATTTTAATGAGACACCAGTTTTGCGATCAAACAAAGTGCAATCTGAATGCCAAATTTAGGTCCAATTTTACTTGGCAACAAATGACTAAGCTCCTAAAGTATATCCAAAAAGAGAGAGAGAAATACATTAATTTGGAATTTTCCAATGGGACAACAGAGCTGAATTTGGGACAATTCTAGGGGATTTTCCAAGAAGGCTTGGAGAGGATTTCTCCAGAAGATGCAAGAACCCAGAAAGTGCTGTGTGGGTTTTGTTTGTTTCATTTCAAAAAGAGGTCTGGAAACATTTGAGCATTAAATTATGAATGGAAAAATGAATCACATGGGTTACTTGATGAAATAAATCAAGGATACAAATAGATATCCTAGCATCCTTTGATGCACACTCCCTTTTGTAGAAAATCACATGTTTTTCTGATCAGCTCTTAATTTGCATTGTTCATTCTGCATATAAGCCATTGCTTATGACTCAACTTTAGGTATTTAAAGTCTTCAGCAATTGGTGACTTTCTTCTTGAGCTAGTTTGATTTTCTGAAAGACTAATAAATACCATTCAGCAGGACAAACTAAATAAAAGGAGAATTTCAGATCCTGCAAAAGGGCAGCTAGAAACTTTTCTTACCAGAGAAGTAGCTGATCCAGCCAGATCTGGCTGATCTCAGAAAAGTTAAGCAGAATCAAGATTGGGTTAATACTTGGATGGGAAATGATGCCAGGGCTGGGAATTAAAATAAATAAATAAATCCCATACCGCAGTGAAAAACCCCTTCTGTATTGTTGGCAAGAAAATTACATGGATGTACCGTAGCTATGAATTTACCAGAATACTAGCTTGGCTCCAAGGAGAACTTACTTAGGAGCTAATCACATTTCTTCCACCATAAACTGCAGCTGTAAGGTTGTATTTCATTCTGAGCAAAAGGCATGTGTGAGGTCATGACTTGGCTCGGCTTTGAGTTCCATTGTTTATCTGATGCTTCCCACATGTACATTCCCCCCCCTCCATGGAAGAATGTGATGAATGAGGAAGAAGGCCTGAAACGGAATATTAGAACCTTGAGATGCCAGTGAAACTGATGGATGGCTATCTACAATTTCCCTGCACATATAATTAATATGTGTTTAATTTCTGAGTTTAATCCATCGATCTGTAGGTTCAGTTAATCAAGTTAAAAGAACTAAATGAACTGAATAGTTGGAGTTGGACAGAAGATATAGCTATATAGATATAGTGATGAGATGATAGATAGATAGATAGATAGATAGATAGATAGATAGATAGATAGATAGATAGATGCATTTCCTCACCCAGGAAAGTGATGATGCTGGCTAAAAGATAGGTGTGCATAATTGTAAATAATGGAAGTTTGTTTTATTCATAAATAGTGTTTTCAGTTATATGCAAATATAATCGTAAAATTAATCCATTAAAAACTCATATGAATAATGAGATCAACCACTTTTATCTCAGTTGTGCCTTAATAGAACTCATAGATTTGCCACAATTTAACCCCAATCTTAGATTTTTAAAAGCAGGGGGTGGGATTTAATAGCCTCAGTGGCCCTTTTTAACACTTGGATTTTATCACATGACAAATATAGAACTTCCAAGATAAGAAGTAGGACCTTTTTGTTGGCTAGATGCTGTTGTGTAGACCAATGAGAGAGCTCAGGTACTCCTAACCATACCTGGACCTCTCAAAACATCTGGCTGGTCTATCTTGGAGGTAGAATGGCAAACTTCATCACCTTTGCCTTGTACAGGATCCTTCCCATGGTCTTTTCAGTCTCTGATGTATTATTTGTTATTATACTCAACCTGCTTTACTAAACAAATGCCCCCTGAGCAACTGGTGCAGTGATGTCAGCATTTCAAATCTTGCAAACTCAATTTGTGTGTGACCTCATTGCTTACCTGTGGGGAAATATCATAAAAACAAATCCAGAGAAGTAGAAATCTTAAGGAGGTTGTTAACTCCTTGTCCTTTGGTCTAAATGGGGGTGCCTTTCTCTGCCAAGAGAGCCATGGCAGACCGCCAAAGTGAAACAAAGAAGAGGGGGGACCCTTAATTACAACTATTATTAGTTGGCCGATATGCGTCACCTTTCCCCAAGGGATGTATCACTGCAGTGTTACTAGATGTCTGAATAATACATCTAGGGACAAAGAGGAAGAGGAGAATGAAAGGAATCACACAGAGATATTTTTCAGCGTTTCTTAGTCAGATTAGTTCAAGGCAGAATAGCAGCTTTACAATCAAATAATGTATCAGTGTTCAAAATCACTTTCAGTGTAGTAAAAGATTAAAATTTGCAGGAAATTGGAAGGCAGCTAGGCAAGACATTTGCCAGCAAAAGCTGGCATCCTCCAGATATATTTTTTACAGTTATTTCAAAATGTACAGGTCGTTCTTCAGGACAAAAGCTTTCCCCAACTACAAATACTAAGTGAAAGCCCCAGAACTACATCCAGTGCTGGCCATTGGTGGCTGGGAATTTTGGGAGCTGTAGTCCCAATGCTCCTAGAGTGAACCTAGTGTGGAATGACATTTCAAGCCATTTGGTTTGATGCACACCTCTGGATGAATCACAACTGCTATCAAGGAACACCATAACCCAGGCTTGTGATGTCTGAAAAGTATTTGATTTTTCCCTGTGGACAGAAAACTTTTAGTTAGCCTGGAGAGATGTTTGCCTGATCCACCAATGCTCTGCTTATATTCTTATCCACCCCAACAGAGTAAAATTGGTGACTCTGAGAAGAAATAAATCAGTGACTCTGAGAAGACACACATGTGCCACCAACATGAAGAAATGTATTTTTCCCCAATACCCATTCAACTCAACAGGATTTTGCCAGTACAACATGGTGGTAGATTGTGTTCTAAAGGTTAAACCTTTGCAACTGCTAGCAACCCAGTTAGTAAAACAAGAACCCTCAGACATATTCAATGTGGTTGCTATGTCCATAAAGGAGAAGCCACTGTTGTTATACAACTACATCTTTGTACATCACAGGATGGAATCAACCACAGCTCTAGAGTCTAAGATTTGATGGCTGTTGAGCAGAAATGTTGCTGATCCACCCCTCTACATCTCCATCTCCCAAAGGGATTTTTTGCTATGCTCTCTGTTGTCCTCTGACCCAAACTGCTTTGTTTACACAAAGACCCTGATAGATATTCCCTTGATTCTCAATCTCAAATCATCAGGGCTTGAAAAACCCTCTTCTGGAGACATAGAACTTCTTTCTAGCAGCTGGTTTGAGACAGCTGGGTTCATCACAAGACACTTTGTTATAGCCTTACAAAACCACATTATGCCTCTTCCATTGTGTTCCAGCCCTCCAAACGCTTTAGGGATTGATTAGAGGGGTTGGTGTGACCTTTGCTGCAATTATTATCCATCTGTGTTTCATGCAATTATTATTTATGTTGTTGAATCCCCTGGTGGCAAAATTAAAATAGAGAAGAGATAGAAGGCTCCCCCTTCTTCCAGTTCCTCCTGTCTCCAGCTCCTGGTTATTCCTCCCCCACCCCTTCTCTTTAACAACATAGGCCTCCCTGGAGAGAGCTTGATACATCCTCATGTTTCCTAGAGACTGTGGTTCAATAGAATGACAGTTAATTACTGGCTGGGATTTTCCAGACGCCTACACTGAAGCAAAAAAAAAAAATGCCATCCAGGGGTAGGAAGTGAGATGTTGAATGTGGTCCTTTCCTGCCAGACTCCCAGTCCAGGATATGCCAAGGTGAACTTTCTGTGCTATCTAAATAAAAAAAGCTTCTCAGTGGCTGTATTTAGGTGTTTGTATGACACACTAACCCTACCAATAATTCAGTTAAGTAGGTTGTGTGAGTGCAACAGCCTTGTTCACATGACCCAGACATCTCCTTTCCCTGTCAGAAGACTCTTCATTGTGCACTAAAAGCACTCATTTAGAGATGGCTGGGTTTGTCTTGGAGTGGCCCTTTTTTAAAGCCATTGTTCCACTTCATTTTCTCCCCCAAGCTTGAGCAAAAACCAATAAAGAAAAGAAAATCCATAATGGAATGACCAGAGATGGTACCATCATAGTCAGATCCAGATCCATCATCAGCAGGATTTCCTACTTTCCACCTCTTTGCTTATTTTTCAACCTCACCTGAATCATCACAAAGATTAAAAATTGAAAGAGCCATAGACAAAGAGTGACTAGAGAAGCCTCATTTTCCTAGGGCCCCTCTAGGACTTTGCCTCAACCTCGTAGAGGTAAAGTTAGTTAACACCACTGTCAATAGCGCGTCCATGACCCAGCTCACCAAGGGAAGTTTATTTAGCCACATGCATGACTGGGTCTATCCATATAATCTCCTGTGGTTAATTGACTGGGTCAATTGATTCTGGGTCAGTTGACTGATGGGTCAATTAACCCTTTTTGGAATTGCCATGACACATTGCTTCCTCCATTGACCCAATTAAGCATGTTAGAGCCAGTTTGGTCTAGTGGTAAAGGTGCTGGGCTGGAAACCAGGAGCCTGAGAGTTCTAGTCCCGCCTTAGGCATGAAAGCCGGCTGGGTGACCTTGGGCCAGTCATTCTCTCAGCCCAACTCACCTCACAGCATTGTTGTTGTGGGGAAAATAGGAGGAGGAAGGAGTATTAGATATGTTCACCGCCTTGAGTTATTTATAAAAATAATAAAGGCAGGATAAAAATTAAATAAATAAATGTTGCGTGACACAAGTCAGCCTCATCTTGAGATCATTGCATGGGCTCTCCTGACTTCACTGTGTAAAGTTCTAAGTCGGCCATATTGGACTTTTGATTTGACCACCACCACAGTCCCAGCATCTCCAAGTCTCTGTTTCCACAACAGATCCCAGTTATCGAACTGGGTTTGCACAGTACTAGTGCGGGAGCTCACTCCGCACGCACGGCTAGGGATTCGAACCTCCAAACTTGCGATCGACAAGCCTGGCGTCTTACCCGCTGAGCCACCACGCCCCTCTGGATAATCAAATACTGTTTGCACAGTACTTTGAGCCATGGTCTAATCAAATGGGCTGGGTTCACATAACACCCTAAGCCTCCCCAAAACCAAACCAACCCAGGTTAACCCTAACTGTGTGTATACAGCCACTTTCACTGAGTTGGTTAAGTGTGCTGCGTGAGCCAACGTTAAATCAGTACATAAGTTGAGCAAGTGAGACAAACAAAACTAAGAAAGGAGTGAAGATGTTGCAATCCATCGAACAGTTACAGAAAGTAATGAGTGGTTGTTTATTTATATTTTTAATTGTTGATTTACTTTGTTCATTGACCTTATTAATGAAATTTATTGTGTGGCAGGGTGCCAATTTATCTACAGTTTTCTTCAGCTCCAGAGACATGGACAACCTTTTGACAGGTCTTGCTACATCAAGTGAAATGCCATCAAAAATAGTTGATGGGGAAGAAATTAGCACACACAGAAATTGAGCTAGATGATTCAAGGATGAGACCTGCCTTGTAAAATCAGTCTTCAAATTAACATTTTGATATTAGGGGACTATTTGGATTTGGGCCAAAAAGAAGTGTTTGTTCTCCCAACTCTTAAACATATTGAGTGTGTTCAGACAACAGAGTGTCTCTTTGAGTGACATGGGTGGTGACTAGATTTGAAATATAAATAAAAATAAATAAAACATACTTAAGCATGTGGGATAATCAAATAGGTAAAGGTAAAGGTTCCCCCCGTACATTTGTGCAGTTGTGTCTGACTCTAGGGGCCGGTGCTCATCTCTGTTTGTTAGCCGAAGAGCCAGCGTTGTCTGAAGATGCTTCCACGGTCATGTGGCCAGCATGACGCGCGCGGAACGCTGTTACCTACCCACCGAAGTGGTACCTATTAATCTACTTGCATTCGCATGCTTTCAAATTGGTAGGTTGGCAAGAACTGGGGCGAGTGCGGGAGCTCACTCCGCACGCAGGGCTAGGGATTCGAACCTTACCTGCTGAGCCACCACGCCTCCTTCATACACCTTGCTTATTCCCATATCAATATATCAACCATTCTCTTTTAGACACAAACTGTTCTCTCCCACAGAAACACACACACATTCCTCTCTGTTCTTCCAGCAGAAACAATGGATGGATGGATGGATGGATGGATGGATGGATGGATGGATGGATGGAAGGAAGGAAGGAAGGAAGGAAGGAAGGAAGGAAGGAAGGAAGGAAGGAAGGAAGGAAGGAAGATTGTGTAAGAGAAAGGGAAGAATAAGGGAGAAATATACCTGGATGGGGAATGAGGGGAGGGGAAGAGGTAAGTGGGATCTGTTGATCCTTCTCTCTTTCCAAATTGCATTGTGATGTCTTAAAAGTTGAATGTTGCAGCACAGCGAGGAACAGCAACATACACAGTCTGGTCAGAATCATAGTAATATTAGTAAAGGCAAAGGTTCCCCCCGCACATTTGTGCAGTCGTGTCTGACTCTAGGGGCCAGTGCTCATCTCCGTTTGTTAGCCAAAGAGCCAGCGTTGTCCGAAGAAGCTTCCGCGGTCATGTGGCCGCATGACACATGCGGAACGCTGTTACCTTCCCACCGAAGTGGTACCTATTAATCTACTTGCATTTGCATGCTTTCGAATTGCTAGGTAGGCAAGAGCTGGAGCTAGTGCGGGAGCTCACTCCGCACGCACGGCTAGGGATTCGAACCTCCGAACTTGCGATCGACAAGCCTGGCGTCTTACCTGCTGAGCCACCACGCCCCTCTGGATAATCAAATACTTGTTGGCTTACTTCAAAATGTGTGTTTGTGGAGTGAGGCACTTCCTAAAGCAGAGCAAAAACCTGACCTGATGAGATTTCTAGATGTCCCTACAGTTTGCTCTTTGGATTATTTTTGGTGTACTGTCAGGTTGAGTGACACTGAAAGAAGCAAGATTCAAACTGGATGGAACCACTCCACAATTCCCTTTCCAGATGCAGATCCATGGTCAGCAGGGTTTCCTACTTTCCAGAAGGGACGGACAATATATATTAAGGGACATGCTTTGCTACTGGAAGGCACTTTGCACACTGAAGGTGTCATGATTCCTCTTGTTGAGGAGCAGAGGTGATGCAGGTTGCTTTGTTGAAGTGCTTGACCTGGCAGATGCTGATGCCTAGAACTTATCTTCTTGAAGCCCTTTGCTTCAACCAATGCCTCAGGCTTCTTCCCGGAATATTACCAGCTCTCTGTGCTTTATACATTCTCAGCAGAAACAGTTCAACTTCTCCCTTGTTTGAGGAACCATCACCATTTCCAGTATGTTGCTTTTATACATAGGTGGGACTGGGGCCGGGGAGTCTCTGTCTCATCAGATCCCCTCATTCTGGAGAAAGGGTTTTATTCTAATCCCTCTATCCCAATCACTCATCTTGCTCCAAACAGATCTTGGAAGCGGGATGCTGTTTCTACAAGGACAGGAAGAGTTTGCCACCAGTCACATCTGAATTATAGACATAGTCTGGGAAGCATTGCAGACCTTCATTATTCTCATCTGTCACTAGGACCATCACCAGAAGAGGAAATATATAGCTACCATTACAGGAACTTTACACTCTGTAGTTTATCTTTCCACTGGTGCGCCTTGATCAGCACCTAATTAGATGGTATCAACTACTCCGGGTTTGCGACCAGTGACATCGTCTTCTCTCATTGTCTGGTCAGCAGAGACCACTCAGTGCATGATTTAGCACTGAAATTAAATTTTAAGCACAGCTTTCCATTTGAGTATTGACCAGTTCTCTTTTCAAGACCATTCAGAAGTCATTAGCTTTGTGCCTCTTCCTTGCTGACCTTCTTTCATGGAAAATATACACTCATGGAATGAAGGAACCATTGCCCCACTGTCACCTTTATATGGGGAAGGTCTGCCTTCAGGGCCAACTGAGGAGGAGGAGGAGGAGGAGGAGGAGGAGGAGGAGGAGGAGGAGGAGGAGGAATAACCTGTTCAGATTGAGAAGTAGCATAAGCCAAATTCTGACTAATCCCATAAATCACAAAAGCAAATAAATATTTACAATTTAAAATGTGTTTATTATTGGTATTTTCTTTTATAACTGATGTGGAGACACAAGAGATAAAGTGGGATAAACTTTAGCCACCCAGAGTTATGTTTCACAAGATGGGCAGCCATATAAATCCATTAATTAATTAATTAATTAATTAATTAATTAATTCCCGTCCCACCTGATCTTGCAGAGAGGGCATGCTGCGGACCCCCTCTGTGAAAGAATTCCATCTAGCGGGGCCTCGGAGGTGAGCCTTCTCTGCAGCGGCACCTGCCCTGTGGAACATTCTCCCCCCCAGAGATAAGACAGGCCCCCTCACTCCTGGACTTCAGGAAAAAATTAAAAACCTGGCTCTGTGATCTCGCCTGGGGCAAGAAGGAAATTGGTCACGCTTGGGGATGGCTGATCTCTTAGCCACCTCAAATATTTTTAAATATTTTTATCTTCACTGTAAGAACCACCTGCCACTTGGATTTTATTGTATTTGTATCTTTATTGTTATTTTTATTGTATTTTAATGAAGTTTTGTTGTGGTTGTAAACCGCCCAGAGTCCCTCCTTGAGGGGGAGATGGGCGGTCATAGAAATGTAATAAATAAATTCCAGAATTCCTTTGAAAACTGTGTCCTGATTCCTGATTTAGCCATGCTCCATTCTTGTCTTATGATAGGAGGTGTGGAGAGCAAACCCTTTGCTGGTTAGGGGACGTACTTGTCTGTCTGTCCTTGTCTCCTTTTGTTTTGTTAGCATAGTAAGGCAGGAATGGGTGTGACCACAAGATGTAATAAGAGAGATCTAAGATTTCTGTGGATTGTTCCCATGTTTGTCTTCTGGGGAGAGGTTAGAAGTCTAGTTTAATGAGTTGTCAGGGGCATGCAACTGCACCGGTGTCAGGGTCATAGCATCTTAGCAGCTCTGTCTTAGGACAGTAGAAACATACACTTCTTTCATGTGCATAAAAGAAATGCACACTTTGAACATCTGAATGTGTTTCTGGACTGTTTTTTAAAGAACATAGTAAATCAGTCCACATCTGGTGAGGCTGAACTTTCTAAAAAGCAACAACTCCTGTTGCTCCAGCAGAGGAAGGTGACGAGTTGTGGGTTCAAGTTTGCCTGGAGGCAAAAGGGTTAACTGATGGCCCTGCCCTCCCTCTGGAGAACAAGGTTGAGCCACAGGTGTGAGGCACCTGTTCCTCCTGCTTTTACCATCCTGCTTTTTGCCAGAAGACTTGGTTAGCTATTGTTCCTCTTTCGGATGGAGGTTTGCAGCCCTCCCCCAAGGTGGATTCTATTCTACAGATCAGAAGCTTTGCACACCTGTGCATTTTCCACTTGGCTGAAGATCTGAGGCTGGCGATGTCCATGGGTAGACCTGGCTTCAGATGTGTGCCAAAAAATTTAGGTGGCTTCTGTAACAATATCGTTTTCATTGGTGTGTGGAGAACAATCTCTTCTGCAGCTTCCTTAAGCATCGACACAGATTAAGAGTTCTGCTTTGAAGTAAGTGATGGTGTGTGTGTGTGTAAAGGATGATTTTTCAGCAAATAGCTGGCATGTCATTGTTCTGGCAGCCTCTTTTTCTCCAAAAGGAACACTGAGGCACACTTTACTCATACCTGAAAAAGGCATGTGCCAGGTATGTTTACACAACACATAGCCAAAACCTATGCGGTTGGTTTATGGTTTCCATTATTGTGCAACACCCCCCCCCCCCAAATGGGTTAATTCAGTCACCAGATTAAGTGTGTTACATATTCCCGCTTATACCACCCACTTTAACACACTCACAGATATGCATATCAGGTCTGTAGGTTGAGTCATGGCAACTGGATTTCTTTCTTTTGGTTGAAACGTTTCGCTGCTCATCCAAGTAGCTTCTTCAGTCTGAGAGAAATCCAGTTGCCGTGACTCAACCTACAGACAATTCCACTTGGATGACTGAGAATCTTCATCAACATGCATATTGAGACCCTGCAGTCAGGCTGGAGTTAACGTTGTTTTTCAAAGATCCCAGGTAGTCTGGGGACAGAACTGAAAATTGCAGGAGTCTACAGCAGCTCTCTTTTTGAACAAAATGCTGCAACCTAACAAAATAAAAATCCATGGTGGTCCGAAAGAATTATTCCAAGGAATCTGCTAGTATTTGCCTAGAGATATTTCTCTGCTCCAAACGTGCATAAAATGTGGATGCCTGGAAAAGTTGAGTATGAAAATGTGTTATCAATGGAAGAAGAGTAGTATTGATGCCAATTGGAGTGATTGGTACAGCATCCTGTTGGAACCAGGGAATTTTTTTTTTCTAACTTTTTTTCAGTGGAAAAGTCCCCTGGAGATACATTCTGGGCTTAACATCAGTACCCAGTTCTTGCAATGCTCCCATTAAAGAAGGAATGGCTTTTGAATGATTTCCTGGTTCAGGTGAAAAGTCCTGATTTATGTAGTATCTCAGTCTCCTAAGGCTCTCTTCCTTTCCTTGGCCCAGGAACAGAGATTGCATGCCAATCTATCAAAGGTAGAAGGAGAGAGTGATAGAACACCTTCTTTGCATCCAGTGGAGTTCTTGTAAAATCCTCCTTTATGCCTGGGTACACGTCAAGATGCTAAGAGTCATGAATTTGAGATGGGCTGCTCTATAAATTGAAATATAAATAAAAATAAAAAAATAAAAAATAAAAAATCATTACACCCCATTAACATCTGTTAAGCTCATTGGGATATATAGACATAGATATATAGATGATATCCATTCGCGCGGTTAATGAATTCCATGAAATGGTCGCATTATTTGAATTTGCGCTATTCAAAGTGAGATTTCTATGGAAAATAGGGTCATTGGTTCCAGCTCAACAGAAATAGGCAAGGAAAAAGTTTTAACAGAAATGTTTATATGTATATTAATGAAATTTTCCAGTAAAGGTTAAAAAGAATATACTTATAATTTAAATGCATGGTTAACAAAGTCACAGAGGAGTTATGGAAAGCAAAATAAAACCAAAAACCTTCTACGTATCATTCCTAAATGTAAGCTTACACTGACAAAACATCTTTCTTTTAAACTTGTACTGTTTTCCTCTGATGGAATCCTCCTTTTCTCTATTTTGCGCACATGAAGATTAGCAGAGTCTAAAACCCGACCGCAATTGTGCATGTGTTAGCTTCTCATTAACTGAATTTTGGGTTGCATTAAATGCGACCTGGTATCAATTTACAATTTGCACTAAATCGAGTATTTCTTTACTCAAACATGCACTAATAGTGATCTACCTGTAGATGTAGGTAAAGGTAAAGGTTCCCCCCACACATTTGTGCAGTCGTGTCCGACTCTAGGGGGCGGTGCTCATCTCTGTTTGTTAGCCGAAGAGCCAGCGCTGTCCGAAGACGCTTCCGCGGTCATGTGGCCGGCATGACGCATGCGGAACGCTGTTACCATCCCACCGAAGTGGTACCCATTAATCTACTTACATTTGCATTCTTTCAAATTGCTAGGTTGGCAAGAGCTGGGGCCAGTGTGGGAGCTCACTCCGTGACACGGGGCTAGGGATTCGAACCTCCGAACTTGCGATCTTCCGATCGACAAGCCTGGCGTCTTACCCGCTGAGCCACCACGCCCCCCCAGCTGTAGATGTAGATATATTTAAAAGACAAGCATGCCCAAGGCAAAGTTGCAGCTGAGCATCATCTTTCTCTCCACAAATGCCTTCATACACCTCATAGGTATTCTTACAAAATCCATATTTTGGGTGGTTGCAGCCCAGTTCCTTGTTTGAAAGTTTGCCCAAGTGCCCCGAGAAGCATCCTTGGGGGATAGTAGAACTGGTGAGGAACATCTACAATTTATCTTCTTGGTACATGGGTGTCTCATGATTGGCCCCACCTACCACAGTGCCATTTGGTGAGAGTGACTTTTGCAAAATTCTATACATGCCTTTGGCCCTTAAAGATATACCAGCCCCAAGCTTTGCCTCATCCAGTTAATTACATCAGGTAGTAAATTATAGGAAAGGAACTCAGCCTTTGACTCAGGAGATTGGCTGCCAAGATTAACCAATGGAGAAAAAGTAGGGTTCTGAAGCACATTTCATTTGGAAGGGAAAATGTGCTCGGGAGCATGAGTGCACATTCAAATGGCGTACAGCAGTTGAAACTTTTCCTGGGATCACATGGTTGCCCTCCACAGCTGCTGCGTGATTCCAGCAAAAGGTGCATTTGGTTTAAGGAGCAGCCGATAGGAATACTTTCTTTCCCCCTTTGAATTCCAAGTGCCATCCACCCCTAGTTAAAAGACACCTTACTACAGTCTCTCAGTGCCACCATTCTCAAATGCAATGGTAGAAAGACTCTGTTGGCTCCTAAGAAATGCTGCCAGATGGGAAAGTGATTCACCAAGACATGTTTGGCTTCTGCAAAAAAAAAGCTGAACTATTTCCATCTTCTCTCTCCCTCCCTCCCTCCCTCTCTCTCTCTCTCTCTCTTCCGCTTATTTCATGAGACAATTTAACATGAGTGGTGGGTGATAGAACATCAACAATTTCACCTTTTGGGCTGTGATGAGATTTCCGGTCCCCCTCCCCACTCCCTCCTACCTGTCTTGGGTATCTTCTGAATAGCTTCCTGTGACACCTTTCCCTTTGAGATGTCTCTGTCCACATATTGGGCAGTCAATCCATGGTATATGACCCTTCTTTGCTTTGATGAGTTTAAGAGGATCCACCCTTCTCATGGGGCTCTTTAATTTGCCAAGTCACACTTCAGCACCTTTCATGGCCTTGTCTGTGCCTGGTTTGGGAATCAATGGTCCCTCTGCTTACTAAGTCTTCTGACTCATTGGTAAGCCCCTGACCTATGCCTTTTCTCAGATGTTGTGGCCTGTGACCTTTTCACTGCTCAAGGGGCAGAAATGTTGACTTTAAAGAGGATTGGATTAAGCTCTTAGGCATAATTGCTAAACTAGCCCTCCGTGTTTAGAAGTAGTCTGTGACAGAGTACCAGACTCTGCTTATTTTCTCCTGGAAAAAAATTGGTCCTGCCCGAAATTGGATGGTAGAAGAGACAGCATATTCACAGTTTTCCTTTTTTTTTTTTTTACAGGTTGTGCCTTCCTAACATACTGTGAAAGGGAGTCTGCTCTTAAAGCTCAAAGTGCATTGCACGAACAGAAGACACTGCCAGGGGTGAGTCCAGATTGTTCTTTTAAGATTATTCACCTTCATAACTTTGAGGTCCAGTTTGGAGAACATCAATGATACAATGTTTGGTCAAAGTACAGTGTCCACTGGGTACATAGAAATTGCTATACTTTTCTTTCGCTTTTGAACTTCCTCCCTTCCCTGTTTTCTGTTGTTGGACAGGCCCACCAAGAGGGATGGTAAAGAGAACTGGCTGTGGGGCCAGATTGTGTTGGTTTTATTTTTGAAAGCTTTCAAAAGCTGAGTATTTCTGAGCGGTGACATGATTGGCTGGTGGGAATGTGGCTGAGATGTACAAAGCGTTTCTCTCGACTTTGCCCAAAAGCTTTCAAATGAAAACTTTGGATTTTGAGTTCTCAAACCAACTCTTTTGATGGCAACTTGGATTTGGGCCTTCTTGTTTTAGCATTTGGGATCATTTTGGGAGGTTAGAAAAGGCAGAAGTAAAATAGGCATGGGCAAATCGACACTATTCTTCATAACCAGTTCATACTCTAGGATGTTTAGTGTGCTCCAGGAAGGAAATAAGGGTTGAATAACACAAATAGAATGATAAAAATGGAACATAAAAATATATTTTAGAAAGCTATCTGCGGTAAATTTCATAATGCGTGAATGGGACTTACTGGCTGTGTTTGCACAATGCTTTTAACCTGGTTGTTGAAAGCCATTAAAAAAATTCACTAGGATTAAAGTTGACCAGGCTTAACATGATATGTGAATGATACAGATGCTAGATTTATAACTGGCTTGGTTATTAGCGTTGTGTGAACAGAGCCACTCTTATGCCTAATATTGGGCTTTAGGTCCATTTCAAAGAAATACCTTCCAGCATTTGCAAGGCAGAGGATTGAAAAGGAATTTGTCATAAGTTGGTGTCTTCCTCACAATTGTGCAAAATTTGATAATTAGCTTTAGTAGCTGTTGTAGTAATGGGAGTGAGCTCAGTGGATGTGAGAGTAAAGAACTAAGATCTTACTCAAGGGGGTGGTGGGAAAGACCTCTGCAGGGGCACAAGACTAGTGTAAACAGTTTTATCCACCACTTCCAAGTACTGTTGTATGTCCCTTACTTAACTAAAACCCAAACATTGCTCATATGTGGATTTTTACTTCTTCCAGCTTTCTGATTTTATCATTTATTTCTTGGTGTTTTTAAAGGTGAGGTTTTAAAGTCAACCTCGTACCTGGGTAAATGAAACAAATTGTTTTGTATTGTGTTTTTCTGGTTTATTATATGACGAATCGCTCAGAATTGGTTTGGAGTCGGGTGGTGCCTAAGTGGAGATAGATAGATAGATAGATAGATAGATAGATAGATAGATAGATAGATAGATGGATGGATGGATGGATGGATGGATGGATGGATGGATGGATGGATGGATGGATGGATGGATGGATGGATAGATAGATAGATAGATAGATAGATAGATAGATAGATAGATAGATAGATAGATAGATAAAATATGCAGGGTTATGCCAAGAAAGATGCTTGGTTCACTGCCACTTAATGCTATTGTACATTTCTCCCATCCCATAATTTGCTCTTCAGTTCTGTTTTTTTGCTATCAATGTAGAACAGCGCTATCCCTGAACTTCCTCCTGTGGTCTTTATGGACACGGACATGTCTTCTTTCAATCTTACGCATTTAACAAATACCTTCACGGAATCTTTTCAAGACATTGTCCTCAATCTGGTTATTGGCAGCCTCTGAATGACAAAAGCGAATTCAGCTTTATTCGCACCGGTAACCAATGATTCAGTTCTTTCTGTTTTTCTTTTCTTGGGCAATCTCAGTTTCAGCTGCAAGGTGAATTTAAAAAGAACAGAAAGGGAATAGGGAAAAATGCAGATTGGTACTGTGGTGGTCTGTTGAAATTGCCAGTTTTTACTCAGTGCATTTGATTAGAAAACTTCATAACAATATCAAAATGAGCATGAGGTTCACAGGGTTTATTTTGGGTGAGTCGAATTCCATTTTCAGTTGATGGTTTCCCCACCCAGTTCACATACATGTGTGTACACACACACACACACACACACACACAAAGTTTGGGAGCAGCTTCTTAAGTAAGAACTCTTCAATCTCCTTGGAAGGAATATCAGTCCCAAATTGACTTAGAGGATGCTCCTCCTGAGTTAAATTTCTTCTTTGAGTTACTTTTTGAATTGGATTCAGAAGATGATTCTCCTTCACTCTACTCACTGTAGGATAAGTCGATAAGGCCCACATAGTAGGATCCATGGATAGCTTGTGGGTATAAACCATTCCCATATAGTTTGCTTCTGCCTTCTTCCTGGAAGATATATCTTTTGGAATGTTGCAATGTAGCACAGGCAAAGGCTCATAATGTGTGATGGATCCTCAAACAGGGACAGGCTCCGCTGAAGATGGGGCAGAGGAACCTGTGGCCCTCCAGATATTGATGAATTATGGGTTCACACATCTTTCATTATTGGATCCTGTTGAGTGAGGCCGCTGAGAATTCTGGTCAGGTCACATCTGGGGGAGAGGCCATAGAGATTTCCTAGACCATATTCCCTGAGATGCAAAAATCATGGGTGAAGCAAAGGGTTGTACTGTGGCTTAATATGATCAAGATAAACATATGGTTTTGTACTGATTAAGTAAGCTCCTACTGTCACTATCCCATGGGGTTAACTGAAAAACATTTCCTGAGTTTATATGTACCACCAAGGAAGTCCCTTGCCTGCAGAACTGCTTCCTCTGCCATGGCAGGGGGTAACTTCTGATGCTTGCAACCTTCTGGCTACAGGTGACCTTTTGTAGCATTGTTGCAAGCTGGTGGTGACAGTGGTCCTGAAGGACCAATCGCCTCTCCCGGAAAATGCTTAAGGTCTCAGAATCAATGAGGTGATACAATCTGGTTAAGATGGCCTGCTGTGTCTTAATGGAAGTGGGCTACTGCTATGAACAGAGCTAGTAACTGAAAGCTTGTCTTCCTATTGCCTTGTCGTTTTTCCTTACTTGGTGACTGTATTGCTCCTCCACAGACAAACCCAATTTACGTAGCCTCAGTTGCTCTCCATAGCCCTTATCAGTCTAAAGGTTACAAGGAAGAAGATCTTGTTTGTAGATTATAGGAAGTCATTCTCTGTTGGTAGACCCGGATTTTTTTGGGGGGTGGGGGAATGATTGTTGTTGTTTTTGTTGTTCAGTCATTTAGTCATGTCTGACTCTTCGTGACCTCATGGACCATAGCACGCCAGGCCTTCCTGTCCTCCACTGTCTCCCGGAGTTTACTCAAATTCATGTTCATTGCATCGATGACGCTATCTAACCATCTCATCCTCTGCCGTCCCCTTCTCCTTTTGCCTTCAGTCTTTCCCAGCATCAGGGTCTTTTCCAGTGAGTCCTATCTTCGCATTAGGTGGCCAAAGTATTTGAGCATCAGCTTCAGTATCTGTCCTTCCAGTGAGCAGTCAGGGTTGATTTCCTTCAGGATTGACTGATTTGACCTCCTTGCAGTCCAGGGGACTCTCAAGGGTCTTCTCCAGCACCACAGCTTGAAAGCATCAATTCTTCGGCGCTCAGCCTTCCTTATGGTCCAACTCTCACAGCCATACATTACAACTGGGAAAACCATAGCTTTAATTATACGGACCTTTGTCTGCAAGGTGATGTCTCTGCTTTTTAATATGCTGTCTAGGTTTGCCATAGCTTTCCTCCCAAGGAGCAAGCGTCTTTTAATTATGATATCTATAAGAACTTGACACATGTTGCATAAAAAAGTTATGGCAGTTTCTAACGATGATTGAAAACAAGTGGGCCTAATATGGAATGTAGTACATGGCAACGTATCCCAGAAGGTGGGAAAATGGACTTCATGTGAAATTGATACATATATAACCCATTATTTTGACCTGACTTCATCTTTGTGATATAAAACAAATAAAAAACTTTTATTAGTTAGTTAGATGTCACCAGATCAGGTCCGACTCCTGGCAGCTGTGTGGACAAGGACCTGCCATTGCCGTCTAACCCTGTATTAATTTGCAGCAATTCCAAGGACATTCTAATCATCTCCTTAATCGTATCTCCCCACCTTGTCCTCTGTCTTCCTCTTCTACATTCGTCAACCTTGCCGAGCATCTTGGTTTAATTCCAGCCCATTTCCTGCTTACATCAGGTGCCCAAAGTATGCGGATTTCTATGATTACTAAGCCTATAAGATGCATAAAATACTAATGGAGGCGACCATAGAATATAAAGGCCAAAATCATAGAATAGAAAAGACCTTGGAGATCATTTCAGTCAATTCTATCCCCCCCCCCCCCCCGCTTTGCTTTTCAAGGTTGAAATACTGCCCCAAAATTTTGTTTTACTTTGCATAACCCTAGAATCATCCTGGAGCTCACTGATTCTGGGCCTTGCTTCCCTCTAGTCAATGATTCAACCTCAGGCTTCACACTCCTCTTCTTATTCTAAATCCCCCTATTAATTCAGTTTGCACCTCTGAGCAGATGTACGGAAGACTGGCCTTTCTTTGGGCTTCGGGGTAGGCCCTTGCTTTGCTTTTTCTTGCACCACCTAAATTTTCAGTGGGGCACAACGGCCCACAAATGTTTTCCTAATTATTTTTGAGATGACTTTTGTAAAGTGAGGAGAATTATGTTTCAGATCTTGATGCATGATAGATGAAATATAAAGCTAGGTGGTGGAAACACTGCAGAACATTCTTGTTTTGTTAGATGTGCAAATTACCATCGTCTTCCCAGCCTCACCACTGCTTTCTTATTCTTTTGAATGCAAGTTTCATAGAACGAGGACTTTTTTGTTGTTGTTTATTCGTTCAGTCGCTTCCGACTCTTCGTGACTTCTTGGACCAGCCCACGCCAGAGCTTCCTGTCGGCCGTCGCCACTCCCAGCTCCCCCACGGTTGAGTCCGTCACCTCCAGAATATCATCCATCCATCTTGCCCTTGGTCTTCCTTTTGCCTTCCACTTTCCCTAGCATCAGCATCTTCTCCAGGGTATCCTGTCTTCTCATTACGTGGCCAAAGTACTTCAGTTTTGCCTTTAAGAACGGGGACTACCACATTGCTTTCATTAAGCCATTATTTTCCATCTCCTCTTGGCCCACCCTGCAGAAAACAACAACAACAACAACAACAACAACAACAACATGTTGGGTCTGACCCTTCTCCAACTTGGCCACTGGGCCTTTCAAATCTGCAATATGTTTGCCAGGGGTTGTTTATATTTTACATAGAATAGTGTCATGAAGAAGTCTACAAATTCTTTAATAATTTATAGAAATGCTTTGATGTTGCAGTAATTACATTAAAGGTCACATATCAAAGGTAATTTGGGTGAGCAGCTGTGATGGTTTCTCAAAAGCAATCAATATTGCTGTCCGTACTGCTGATTTCACAAAGGGCCTTTCTAGATTAAAGGAAGCTTATTACCAAGCAGACATACACAGGGGAAATCAAGAGTGGATTGAGGAGACACACTGCTCTCTTTCCCCACCTACAATTAACACCATTCCTCCTTAATCTGTGCTAATCCTTCATACAAGAGACAACCACTGGCATTCTCAGACAAATTAGCTCATGGTTCCTTTGACTGAGGGGAGTGGCTGAGAAGCATCCAGAAAGTAAAGGAGAAAGAAATGACCAGGGGCTAGGTCCTCCATGGTAAGGACTTTTGAGGAGAAATTGTCAGAGGTTCAAATCATCTGCCCTGATGAATCCTGCTGTATCCAAAACCTATCCCCAAGGTTTAGGTGAGAAAGCTATTGCCATCCACGCCTAGATTAAGAGAAAATGTCCATGCAGAAGATGGTTTAATTGGTTCCATTGGTAATCGGCGTTGGGGATGATATAAGTGTAGTAGATGTAATAGTAAATAAAATAAAATTTTATGTTAATTGAGCCCCTGAACAAAAGGTGGGCTCATCCTAATCAATCAGTTAAATTATTAGCATGATATCGCTGTTTTTGATAGTATAGTTACATTTTTAAAGTCATTCTGATTCTGAATTACAAGCCAGCTACCTTTTTCTACTGAGGTTAATGTCAGAGGATAATGTTGTGAAATGTAATTACGCCATCAGCTTTTATTTATGGTCCAAATAAACTGAGCTCATGCCTAATAAACCCACTGCTAGATTCTTTTTTCTCCCCCCCCCCCCCCCCGCATTTTCTTTGCTAAATGGAAACAGGTCATATGCCCGAGAAGGATATCTGCCTGCATTACCTCACCAGATCACTGTTAAGTGATTAAGAGTCTGGAGGAGAAATGACAAAAGTAGAGAAACTAGCAATCTGTTAAGTTCAATGACATGGGTGCCTTTACAGATGCCAAAATCCATTAAAGTCCATTCCCTGCAAAGAAGTCAAGGACCTGGAAGATGCGTTGTTTTAGGATTGCATTTGGTTTCCCGAGAGGTCAACAAAATCAGATTATGCTTGATGGTGGAATGGAATCTCATCCAAGCTGATCCCATAGATTAGCTCATGGCATGGTTTCTATGTTTCAGAGACACATGGAAACTTTGCTACTTCTAAAGCTAAGCCAATCCCCCAGGTTAGTTTCGATTTCAGTTTAGCTTCTTCTGAAAAACATTCTAGGTTCTCAATGTGCCTTTGACTTCCCCCACAAAACATCAATTATTTTCCATTTGACCATGCAAGAGATCCCAAAGTTTGGTTTTTAAGGAGGGGAAAATTGGAGGGCACCAGGAGGAAGGGGTTTCCCTCACTGAGCATAAAAAGCATGACATGGTACCCAAAGCTCTGAGAATCTGCTTCACCTTGAGTGGATGATGATTTTGCTACTGGTTGGTTTCATTTCAGATGTACTTTGCATTGTTTCTTTAAATTATATTCTGTAGCTGTGAAGGCCTTATCAATTTTACTCTGGTACTGGACTTCCAATAGGACATAGAATCTTTGGTGAGGGGCAAATGACCCCAATAGCTTAGTGTTACTTGGCAATGAGGTAAATGTTTTTACCTCTAGATCTGGACACTTGCAGCCAAGATTTTGCTCATTCTACTGAAATCCATTTAGCTTACTCTAAAATGCACTGTACATCTCTCCTTCATGAGTTTGTTGCTCATTGGAGAACATGTTGGACCTTCTGTTCAGCCTGATTATATAGTTGCTTATCGAGGGATCACATCTGACTTTGGTTGTTCATCTCATTTATTTATTCAGAAGATAAAGCAGAGATTTGAGTAAGCTGGGGGAAAAAAATCTTGGCAAGTAATTCTGTTGAGATCACGAGACGATGACTTGCTATCTATGGCAAGTCTCTGGGCAGAATTCAGAGTTCTACTTAATCAAAACATTCAGCTGTTCATCTAGAGGCAAAAGGTACAGCAAAGGCTAAAGATGCATGCCAGCCTGTCCTGAACATCAGCATCTATTCCTACATAATCCTCATCTTTCTTGTGCTGAAAACCTTCTGCTCATATCTGCTGGCAGTGGGTTACATAGATTATTGAAGACCCAAAAGGCAAAGGAAGTTTGATTTATGATAGTTGGCTAAACAGACTAGACTGGATTAGAGTTTCTGCTGAAACCTGCGATGTTAAGTTTCCTAGTGACTATTTTAGTTTGGTTGGTGTCAGCGTTTATCCCAAAGCTACTTTTTGTATATTAGAAGGCAGGGTTGGGAAGGAGAAGGATTGTGTGAATCCAGATGTAGAAATTCTCTGGTGATATTTTTTAAGAATGTATATTTTATAAGAATGGGTATTTTATAGTAATTATGGTTTTTTATTATTATCATTAGTATTTTATTGCTTGAATGAATTTGTGAGCCAACTGCAACGAAATTTCATTCTATTGTGCACTTGTATAGTGTATAGTGGGATGACAATAAAGTTATTATTCTATTCTATTCTATTCTATTCTATTCTATTCGAATTCAAATATGGATGTTCTCCACTCATGTGAGTATAAACGTGGAAATCTTCCAGTGGTGTGAATCAAAAGAAGGAGTCTAAATATGTGTGTTCTCCAATACTATCAATAGGCTGTGCAGTTGAATCAGATTACACTGAAGCCAGTGGAAAAATCTGGAATGTCATTCTGAAGTAGATATGAGTTCTTTACCCACATCTTCTGCCCAAGCATGTCCATGGTCTACACCCATCAACTGAACCCTAAAACAAATAGAGTAATTGTAGGTTTTCCCTCTTCCACTGTGCCAGGAAATTGAATCTTCCTTTATCTTACTGTGGAATTCAGATATTTTTTTCATAGCTCATTATATGGAGGTCCACTTGTACATTCCTATAAAAAAGGAAAGATGTACACAAAAACAGTGCAAGAAGATCAATGGGCAGTTATCTCAGAAACTCATATTCTGGGCAGGACAATTTGTTGCATAAGTGGTAGTGGTGTCAACATCTTAAGAAAATGCTGGATTGGGACCCTGGTGGTTTGTTTAGAAGGGGATGTATCAAATGGGCTAAATTTGGTACCGTCTTGTTCCTTTTCCTTTGCTTCCTTCATTTGTATGCAGTCGATCCTTTGCATATTAATTGAATATTAATGGAACTGTGCACATTTGTTGAAAAAAAATAACATTAATTGAAATTTGTAGCCATAGAAGTTAACATTTCTCATCATTCTGTTGGTAGTTCCCCCTCCAGTTCTGAACCAGTATTATGGTATCAACAAAAAGGTCAGTAGGTTTTCAGCCAGCAAAGCTTCTGTTTTCATCTTCATAGCTGCTATTTTGACCGCAGATCAGGCTGAGCAACACTGCGATGAAAGGCATGTGATATTGCTCCTATTGACTTATCAAGATAGACAAGAAATAAAACCAGCAGTATAAAAAACACAGGGCCAAAAGATCTCAAAGGTCCTCTGAATTAGTCATGGCAGCCTTTACCCATCCAAGGGCAATGAAGTTGATCCATTAAAAGAATTAACCCAAGTTAATTTTTTAAGCTATCTCAGGGTCCCCAGATGTTCCAAATCCAATGTTCTCCTAACTCAAAAGGAATCAATTCAACTTCTCAGTTCACCTTCGGAATTTTAATTTCCTTCCTTCCTTCCGTGATTTCTACCCTACCTTTCTGCTTGGATGAGCATTCAAGGCAACTAACAAAATTATACAAATAGAACAAGGCTGAAGGCTATGCAAACATAAAATGAATACTAACATCAATTAACTGTTAAAAGCTTGGCGAAGTGGAAGCATCTTTACAGCTTTTCTAAATCATGAGAAAGTAGGGGCCAAACCAACTCCCACGTAGGGTGTTCTACAGCCTCAAAGATATACTGTACATAAAACCTTGATTATATATGTAGATGTAGATGTAGATATACTAGATATAGATACAGAATTAGTAAAGTGGGGATGGGTAGCCCTAGATTGAGTAGAAAACAGGATTGGAGAAATCTGAAAGTCTTTTGCTTTCTTTGGACATCAATTGGAAACACCTCTAAATTTGGCCATGAAAACAATGGGACAAATAAATAAAAAAATTGAAAGGAAGTAAAGGTTGGGTATAATGCTTAAGAGAAAACTAGGTGCTATATGGATGCTATTACAAGACCCTTTTTATTATTATTAGTTTCTTTGGCAGTGTTACAAAACCTCCTGGCTGAAGCCTGCAGACCATTCACGTTGGTAAATATGAAAAGTTCAATTTTGTTAGGTAAATATTGGGTTCTGCCTTCTCAGCCCAACAATTTCTGGAATACAGCAACATATATATATTTTCCCAATTAATGAAGTTTAACCAAACCAAACCCAAATAAAACAAATACCTCTTGCTCTGCATTTCTGGTGTATATGTTAAAATGCAAAGGGAAACTTTAAAAGTAATTATCATTGTTTTGAGACAAACTCTTGTTTATTTATTTATTTTATTTCTCCAACTTATATCACTGCCCATCTCCCCCCACAGGGGGGACTCTAGGCGGTTTACAACAAGTTAGCAATTAAAACATATAAAAACATATAAAATACAATAAACAATATATATAACTAACCATAAATTAATTAAAAATATATAAAACCCAAGAGGCTCTGATGTCATATTTAAAAGAACTCTACGGCGCAAGCCATCCCCATGAGGAGCTATCACTCTTCCCATCCCAAGCGAGGATGTTGTCTAAATCACCTTGTGGCATTTCTGTGAATGATTCCAGTAAAAAACATAAATCTTGCCTCAAATACAATTCAGTACCTGTGATTATATGGGGAAATTAAGAACTTTTTACCATCTACCTCTTGGAATATAATATTTATTAAGAGGGTTGTTTTTATTGTATGGTTTTATGGTTTTATTGTATTTTACTTATATTTTATTCCTGTTTTATTGTAAACCACCCAGTCACTCTCTGAGTGAGATGGGCAGTGACTAAATTTGATAAACAAACAAACAAACAAACAAACAAATATTCTTTGCTTCACAGATTTAGAGAAATAATTTTCTGCTCCCTTCTTTTGAGCTGTTTTTCCTTTCTCAAGCTCCAGTCTGTGAGATTTCCTAGTGGTCTCCCATCCAAGAATTGACTCAGATTAGGTTTTTGAAATCAGCCCATGTCAGCTAGTTGCTGTTATTTTCTTATTCCAGAGTTGACACACAAACAAATTCTGGATTATTTGGTGTGCCAGAAGCAACAATTGTTATCCAGGGTGACAGCTGCACACACTCAAGGGAGCCATGTGTATATGTGTGCCTGAACACTCAAACAACCAGGGTAACATCAAGCACCAGATGACTACTAAATGGTTTTGGCTTGTAGCATGAAGCTCAACAAAAAGTAATACAGATCGTATTCATTAAATGTATAATCAGAGTTGATGTAGTCCTAGTTGAGTTGTGAATAGTTGGGACTCACTCCCATTCAGAGCTCACTTCAATAAAAAGTCTGTTAGGTGGCCTTTGATTCTTAGTTTTGATTTCCAACTCTAACCAAGTTTTAAGTGTGTGTACAAACACATGTAGAAATGCTATTTGAGCGTCTACAACTGTCTGTGCCACTTGTAAAATCAGTTGCATTTATGGGGGATAAAATAACTATAATAGTAAGATGATGAAGATGAAAATGTCACAATTCTTAGACAAGCCACAGCCTTGCGGTTTCAGCTTCTGCATCTGTGGCTGGGAGATAATACAGTACCTCACAAGATAGTTGTAAACTTGATTTAGCTCATTCCTGCCAAACGCTTCTGCCCCTCCAAAGCTCTGCGATGAACTTCAAGTATTCATACCCACCATGCAAAGAAATGTCAAGCCCTATTGCAACAATAAAAATAAAATTAAATAAAACGAAGCCAAGCTGTCATGCCCAAAAAGTCCGCAGGCCCAATTTACATCATCGTAGCTAAAGCAGATAATCAGGGTCACTTCCTGGCTTCCAATTTTCCATGGCAATATATTTAAGTGGTGAGGAAGGTTAAGAATTCCCAAAGGACCTGCACATTTGATTGCAAATTAAAAATCAGATTACAGAGGTTACAATCCCTCCACCTTTTCCCCACTCGCTCTGGGGACACTGTGGTGGTTGTTTTAATTTGGTTCTCAGAGGACGAGCTCCATGGTGTTCAAGAAAAGATTGTCATTGGATCTGCATTTGCTTTATAGGTTGCTCAATGACAAATTTTCTCTTCTTGATGGATCTGGCAGAGGAGGATCAATCTAATTTTATGTACAACTGTAAAGATGAATGATAAATAGAAAGAAACTCAGAAAGTACAAGCTGAATAAATTATAAAGGGCAATTCCTGACAGGGATGGGGGATCCCAAAGGACAATGAGATGATAGCAGAGACGAAAGCGGAATTGATGATGTGGTTGGTTAGTGTGTGATAAGGCTCTTCTTTCTGCAAGCTAGCTATTACAATTTCCCTCTTCCCCCAATTTTTGTAACCCAAATATTATATTTTAAAGAGGAGCTGTATCTTTGGGAGTTGGTCTTTCGAGTCCAGTTGTAATTTCCAAATTTTTGAGCAAACTCTTGGATGGCTAGAATGAATCAAAGTGCTGGGGTTGAACCCTGAACAATCCTCAGAGAAGGTGGCCAAGAAACAGGATGGAAGATGACACACACCTTCATTTGATCCAGAAGCCCTTTAATTGTCAGGGAGATAACTGGTGAAGAAGGAGGGGGCTCCTTCCAGGGGGATAGATGCATGCGCAGAACTGAATCGCTTTGCCTTCCTCCCAAGAGGCTAAAGAAGGCATCGCCCTAATTTCTTGGGCCTTTTCTCTGAGCATCACTAGTTCATTTTAGTTTAACTGGATTTTTTCTAGCAGAGTAGAACAATAAAACACTAGAGCCTGTACACCAAGTCTCAGCGTGTTTCCTTCACTCGAAGTCAGGACATTAATTCTGGTCATGTCCTTTACAGTTTTTTCTGCTCTAGGGGAGGATTGATGGGAGGATGGTCCATGGGGCAGATGCTGCGACAGAGGGACTAAACAACCTTTCTCAACTCTATGCTTTGGTTAATTGACCCCATATCACCCATCAACTTTGGAACCGTAACAGGCCTGGGACAAATAAAGCCAGTTCAGAGTGAAGACAACACTCTCCTTACTCAGAATGGACCTACTGAAGTTGTTTTTTGACTCACGGTGGAGAAGAAATGGGGACCTAGCTACCATTGTGTTTTCTCCTGGGAATTTACCGGGGGTAGGGTCATTAAGCATTAGGTAGGGAAGGGGTAATTCCTTTTTCTTTTATTAAAGAAGGAAAAATGAAGGGCTGTGCTAGAAGTTCCCATAAGAATTTGAGTTTTCTGTGTGACAGAATAAGCCAATTTCATTGGATTTGGTGATAGTTAGACAGAGTCGATCCAAAAATGTTTAGTATGAATATTCACAGCATCCAGTTCCTGGAAGGATAAACATTATCTTCCCACTTTGGTGAGGCTTTGAATTAGCGATGTGAAAATTGGGAGAACCACTAGATCAGGGTTTCTCAACCAGGGTTCCGTGGCACCCTAGGGTTCCATATGAGGTTACTAGGGGTTCCTGGGGAGATCATGATTTAACCGCCCAGAGTTCCCTTGTGGGGAGATGGAGCGGTATATAAATTGAAACATAAATAAAATAAATAAATAAATAAATTTAAAAATTATTTCACATTAAAGAGGTAAGTTTCTTTATTTTTAGTTTAAGAACACTGTGAATGCATATATACAGGCCTGCCCATGAAATGAATATAATAACGTCTGGCCTCTATTTGAGCCTGAATGTGCAGGGGTTCCCCGAGGCCTGAATAACATTTCAAGGGTTCCTCCAGGGTCAAAAAGTTGAGAAAGGCAGCACTAAAAGTAGCCAAAGTGGTCACCGAAATTTCTGCAATCCAGACAGAGCAACCCTGCTTCTGAGGAGGGGTGGGGAGTGGAGTTCTCAATTGGAATCAGACTGTAAAATTCAGAAGGGATTCACCCCATCCCAGAGTGCTTTTCGCTGCCAGGTTGACTTGTTCTTCGGAGGGTCCCAATCTTGCTGATTCACCTCTTTCGGAACGCCCGTCTCTCCCCAAATCACCATCCGAGATACCGGGGTGCCTGTGGTGTGACAAAAGATACTTGAGCCGAGGGCAGTGATATTTGGGTTGCCAAAAAGAAGCTGGCCTCCAGCCAGGGCATCTTCTGCCTTGCTTATCCGTGTGCGTGGGGGAGAAAGATAGAGCTGGCAAGACTGCACAGTTCACCCAGGCACAACTCTGTCTCTTGGACAATTTCCCTCGCCCTAATTGCATTTCGCCAAGCCTTCTTCCTGCTGGACTGGTGAGCAGAATGTTCCAGCCACTCTTATTAGTTTACACAAGAAATGAGGCCCATTCAAGGAAGATAATCAGTGCTCCGAGAAGGCCACCTCGCTTTTGATCTGCAGAGGAGATGTTAAGCTTTGAGAGTTATTCATCAACTTTGTCCATAGAGAGAGCTGGAAATGAAGAACTGGGTTTAACCTCTTATTTGTTTGTTTGTTTGTTTGTTTGTTTGTTTATTTTTCCAATTTCTATCACCGCCCATCTCCCCCGGAAAGGGGGACTCTCCTTATGACTTATGAGGTTCTCCCTCTTCTGTTAAATGGTTAGAGGGACCGGGCATATCAATCGAAGAGAATATCTGTAGCTCAGGGTTGAACTGTGGAGTCCTTGATGCTCTCTGAGCTTGGTTGTTTTCTTGTAGATGTTTCATGGCCCGACTAAGCAACATCTTCAGTGCTAGTGAGTGTGGGGTTTGCTCCCTATTTCTAGACAGTAGCTTGCCCTGCCAATGTTGGTGGGGGTGTTGTTCTCTCCTTGGTAGTTCCTTGATTAGGGTATTGTATACTGCTCGATTGTTCCTGTGGTGTTAATCCTGGTGTTAATCTTTGCTTATCTGGGTGTTGACTGCTGGCAAGGAGGTGTTCTGGTCTTTTTGTTTCCTTTTTACCAAGGACCAACTACCAACTCAGTCAAAAAAAGCAATCAGTCAACAACAACCTAATCAAGGAACTACCAAGGAGAGAACAACAGCCCCACCAACACTGGCAGGGCAAACTACTCTATATAAACAGGGAGCAAACCCGAATCCCTCCTAGCACTGTAGATGTTACCTAGTCAGGTAATGAAATGTCTGCAAGGAAACAACCAAGCTCAGAGAGCACCAAGAACTCCACAGAATTCGGCATATTTAGGTGGACAGCTGTTAGTCTAGGATTCCTACCCTATCACAAGTGCTTCCAGACCCCTCTGCTCTCTGTCTTTGCTATGAGCGCCAATCTGGTGAGGGCACGTGATGGACATAGGAGCAGGAAAAGCCTTGATCAGGCTGTGGGCGTTCCCCGGATGTGAACTTTGGGCTTGCCATTATCTCTCAGTCCAGCCCACCTTACTGGGTTGTTCTGAGGGGATAAAAGGGGAGGAGGAAGCAGCAGATATGCTGCCTTGAATTCCAAGGGGAACAGGGGAATTTGATTCTGGGGAATGAAGGCAAGAAAGAAATCAGTGAGCAATTTTGAGGGAGGCTAATCTGGGATTTCTAGAATGGAGGCTGTGGGTAGCGTGCAAATGTGGAGATGGTCATGTTCTCCCACCTTGCTGTGCTTATTCCTTCCTCTCTGGCTAATTGGTATGAGATCCAGGACAAGGGAGTGGAGAACAGAATGCAGAGAGTTCTTGCTTGCAGACTCAAAACTAGCCAGTCCCACCATCATAATATGTTGTTGTTGTTGTGGTGGTGGTGGTGGTGGTGGTTGCTGCTGCTGTTGCTGCTGTTGATCCTCCTCCTCCCCCTTCTGGGTAATTATTATTTCCTTCCTTCTACCTAAAAGATGGTTATACTTATTGGCTAACTGAAGTGGAATTGGGTTGCTTTTGATGCAATTCACCTTCCTTCCTCCCTTCCTTCCTTCCTCCCTTCCTCCCTTCCTCCCTCCCTCCCTCCCTCTCTCTCCCTTATTTCCTTCCTTCTTTCCTTCCTTCCCTCTTCCCCACCCTCTTATTTACTTCCCTCCATCCCTCCCTATCTCTCTCCTTCCTTCCTTCCCTCCTTCCTTCCTTCCTTCCCTCCCTCTTCCCCACCCTCTTATTTCCCTCCCTCCCTCCCTCTCTCTCCCTTATTTCCTTCCTTCCTTCCTTCCCTCTTCCCCACCCTCTTATTTACTTCCCTCCCTCCCTCCCTCTCTCCTTCCTTCCTTCCTTCCTCCCTTCCTCCCTTCCTCCCTTCCTCCCTTCCTCCCTCCCTCTCCCTTATTTCCTTCCTTCCTTCCTTCCTTCCCTCTTCCCCACCCTCTTATTTACTTCCCTCCCTCCCTCTCTCCTTCCTCCCTTCCTCCCTCCCTCCCTCCCTTCCTCCCTCCCTCTTCCTTCCTTCCTTCCTTCCTTCCTTCCTTCCTTCCTTCCTTCCTTCCTTCCTTCCTTCCCTCTTCCCCACCCTCTTATTTACTTCCCTCCCTCCCTCCCTCTCTCCTTCCTTCCTTCCCTCCTTCCTTCCTTCCTTCCCTCCCCCACCCTCTTATTTCCCTCCCTCCCTCCCTATCTCTTTCTCTCCTTCCTTCCTTCCCTCCCTCCCTCCCACCCTCCCTCCCTCTTCCCCTCTGCCACATTCCCTTGCCTCCAGTCCCAAAGCCTACTTCCATTCCTTTCCACATTTCAGGGTTTGGCTCAGATCAAAGTGCTTGCCGGATCAAACACGGCCTGTCCTATGCAATCTTTACAGTTACAAACAAGATCTTCACTCGACAGAAACATGCGTCTCAGCTGCAGTTTCTGCAGCTCATCCAGCTCAATTCTGGGGGTGCTTTTGATATTCCAATGAAAATTTTCTCTCTCCCTGCAGCTTCCATTCCCTTTGTGCTACCCTCTGATGCAAAAAAAAAAAATGAAATAAAAGACAGTGTGCCTTTGCTGGAAAAGGAGATAAGGGAACACCAGGAATTAGTTTCAACTTCAGGGACACTGGAGGGAGATGTTTGTCACTTATTAGCTTACTCCTTTTTCCCTGCTAGCCTGATCTTAGAGGTTCATATGCAAGAGCATCACATCTATGGAGATTAGGCATCATTATAGCATTGTGTCAGCCCTACAAGGTAGATCGGCCTAAGGAACCACTGCCACATAGGTCAGGACTACTTTTATTGTAACAGCTCTAGGAACAGAACCTTGCACGTCTAAATGTGTTTTTCCCCTCCCCCCTTTTACCTTCATGTGAAGTAGGGAGGAGCTTGTCTGAGACGTTTTCTCAAGTTATTTCTTGCCCTGGGCTCAGGCCCTTCTTATCTGACCGTTGCCTTGGTAGTGGCTCTTCCTCCTGTCATTCAAGGCCATTCCCTTTTCCCTCTACACCTGGTGAACCTTGGTGTTGTGCTACCAGCACTCTTGAGGGCTGGGTTCATCAAACATACTAGCCCCTAAACAGTAATTGCTGTGGTCACCTAACGTGCTGTGCCCAAACAATGAAACTATAGGATTGATGAATGGGATCACACTTTATGGAGACAATAGCCAAATCCCCACAACAAACAGAGCACAAACCTCTCACCCTAGTTTTAGCATGCTGTGTGAATGCAGCTATGGTGCCTTGCCTCTGTTTTTTCTACCACTTGAATCAGCTCTCCTGTGCAAGGCTAAGGAAGAAGGAGAAATTTAGGATAAGGGTCCTGGTGCAGAAAGCTAGAATCCTTGTTTCGAATTCTGACCTGCCAGGCTTGCTGGATAATTTTGAGAAAATCCTTAGACTGCTCCTAGCCAACATTCCTGGGCTCTTGTGAGGGTCAAAGAGCAAAATGGTATACGTCTTGGCAGGAGGGAGGAGGGAGATTAAAACCTCTGAGACAACATTTCGCTTAAAGAGGTTGATCGTGTCACTTGGTGTCACTCTGCACTCAACAGAATTAACCAAATCAGTTGCAAACCTAGGAGTTGCATTCCTACAACATTCTGAGCCATGTTATTGTTAACTGTGGTCAGTCTGGTTTGTTTGATGTTGCTTTTGTGTGGTTTGGTTAGTAATGAAACCCAACCTGTTTGGGGAGTGGATGGTTCAAGGTATCTTGCAAGCCCAGGAAACAGGTTGATTTAACAATCAAGTTAATCCTGGCTTATTTTGACCCCATCTTGCTGAAATGCCACCCTTCAGTGGAGAAGGGATGACAATAAGTTAAAATCATGCCTCCTGGTCTTTCAAAGCTATGTGCTACCAGGGAAGGAAACAAATGAAATATAGCTTCAAGAGACCACAAGAGTGGTAACTGTGAATAGGCTATTGATCATCTCACACTGGTGGAAATAATAAGGCCTAGATAAAGTTAAGTGAATTTCAGTTTCATTTAATAAAGCGCAGGAAAGATGACTGCTCCTGTTGAAATGCTGGACTGCAATTACATATGCAGCTGCCTGAGAGGAATCCTTCTTTGAATTCTGGAGGGGATGCTGGATAGACATTTATAACACCAAGCAGTTCATTGCTGATGCTGGCTGTGTTCTGCACCTATTTCATTTAAGTAATTGGTTGTTTATGAAAGAGGCATACATTTGGGGACATGGGCCCCGGAGGCACCCCGGAAATAAATAAATAAATAAATAAATAAATCGGGGAGGAGAATGCACCATCGAAAAAGGACCTAGATCCACAAAATATGGGGACATATCCATGCGTATCTATTGATGCATATTTGGAAGAGTGCAAAGAAGGTGTATTGTAACTGTCACTGACCATCAAAGGGTAATTTTGGATCAGCAAACTATTCTCCCTTCTTTGCATTCTTTTTTCTAATAAGAATTTTATTAAGTTTAAAGCAAAGATTAAAACTACAAAAAAGAGAGGAAAAAGTGGAAAAACATAAAATGAAAGGAAATTACAAGATGTATTCCGACTTTCAACAACAAGAATATACAGTAATTTCCATAATTAATCCCTTACTCTAAATCTAACCAAAATCATATTATTTCTATAAATCATTCCATAGACACATTATAAAAATCACCAAAGAAAATTGCTCCCTCCCTTTATATATAAAGAAAAATAAACAAATATATAAACCTTTAAATCAACTTCCCCCTCCCAAAGGAACCCATTTATTTAAGTAATTCCTTCCTGCCACTATTCTATATATTTCTGGCCACTATAATAAAAATCAAATTATAAAAACATTAAATTATCTACTTTTATACTTAGTAGTGCTATAACAATCTTAACCCTATTAAACCTAAAACCAAACACTTACTCTTATATCTTATAAATCTTAAGAGATTAAAAAAACTTTAAATCATTAAAGAAAAATGGAATCATACAAGGCTTAATATCAATCCAGATACATATTCTTGGTATCTTATCCTACATCGAAATATACAAGGAGATTTACTTGTCTCCATATTACGCATAAGGCATTTTTCATTAAAAAACTAAACAATCCAACTGCCCCCCTTAAAAAAGCAGGCTGCTCAGTAGAAACCCTCCCACACAACATAGCTTTGTTCTCAAAACAATCCTTCAGGAAAACAGCCTTATCAGTATCTTGCAAGTCAAACTTTAATTCCTTCTTCCCCAAAGTATGTTCATAGTCTGGCATTTCTTCAAAGAGACCATTCTCCCTGTCAGGAAAAAATCCCCCCTCTTGATAAACTTCTTCCTCCCCCCACAGAGCATCTTCAACCAGTTGACACATTTTAGCACTAATATTTTCTGCAGTGTCCCGAATATCTTGCATAATGGCTTGGCGAGTGTCATAGAATTTCTCTTTGAAATTGGAACAAAGCGCAGAACAAAGCTCTGCAAAGTTTTCCTTAAGGTCGTCCATCATTCAGGCAGTAGATCATGGCTCTCTCTGGATACTTGACTAACGCAGATAGGAGCGTTAATGAAAGGCTTGCAAAGTTATTAAATGAAATTGACAAAGAAAAAATGTACTAACCAGCAGCTACAAAGAGTGAACAGAAAAATGAAAAGTCAAGACAGCAAATTCAACGTGTAGGAAAAAGTTAAGTCCTTCAAATTAAATAAAAAAATAGTAACAGGGAGAAGATAAATTTTTCTCAGTCCACCTTAAAATTAGATGGGAAGTAAGCCAAAGACTAAAAAAAAAGTTTTTTAAAGTTATCCAGAAATAACAATAGGCACCAAGAGAATCTGCTTTTTCTTGTTGTAGCAAGCCTCTCTTAGGGTAAGAAAACTTTAAAATATCAATTAAGTGATTTAGAAATGGGGAGGCTCGACCGAATGTCCTTTAAGGCTACAAACGTGGGCTGGAAATGATGGCTTCCCCAGCCTCCCGTTGTCTCTTACCAAGTTTTTGCTATTTCCGATTCTCAGGCTGCAAGGTGATGTTTTGGAGGACGAGATGGGATAATTCCGAGCTTTTTCTTAACTCATGAAAAAGCTCTGGGCTTCAGGTAAAAGCCTGAGCCCGAAAAAAAAACGTGTTGTCAGTTCTGTCCACACGGAGCTCGTGGACAAGGCTGTTCAGTCGGACATATTCCCCACCGGAAGTCCCCTTCTTTACATTCTTGATGCTTAACCTGGAATTTAATCTTGGCAGCCTGGGAAGATCTCAGATTTTCCCATTTCTTGTCAGGAAGAATTTAACTCTTTGCATATAGGAGTAAAGTGTGTCCTTCTAACCCCTCCCAAAGGAAATAGAAATGTGCCCCCTAATTTTCATTTTATAAAAATCTTGAGCTAAGGACAGCAGGAGATTTGGGTGAAACAAAATAATTAAAATGATTGTGCATTAGGAACTTTGGCTCAAAGTGGACAAAATGTTATCAGACGGGGGTGTTTACGTTGGGGTCAAGAAAGTCAAGATAGTGGCACAACCGTGAGATACAAGCCCTCCCCCATAACATGTAAAAAGGGAGGGATTTTGATCACATGGTTGGCACCACCATTTTGACTTTTTTGACCTCCTCCTGCAAATACCCCCTTTATTGGAGATTAAATTAGATAAAAGAGGATGAATCTTGAGAGTTGTTTTAAAAGCAGCTTAAGGAATGGGCATTAAGGACAACTTGAATCTGACCCAGGGAATGGATTTTGTGCCCTAAATTTTGAGTCCGTTCGACCCCCCCAAAATGCAAGATGACCCTTCTTCTCATTTTCATCGTACTTTTCTGAATGGATAATGTCCAATATGCATATGTCAGCTAAGCCCTGTCTGCTGAACCTCCTATATGTTAGAGTTATCGAAAGGTAAAGCACAATTTTGTAGTTCAGATCTTACAGCTGCCCATTTATAGCCACAGGGTCTCTTCCTTTCAAAAAAAAAAGAAGCATGTTCTGCTCTAGAAAGAGTGCAACACAGAAAATAAGAGAGTTTAGCTCCAGGAAGGCATATTCCACATGAATGTTAGGGATAATTTTTAAGAGCAGTTCAACAGTAGACCATATGACTCAGAGAGCTGGCGGGTTCCCTTTCGTTGGGTGTATTCAAGCTGAGGCTAGATGCCCATCTATCCATATTTTAATTTGGAACCCTGCACTGAGCAGGAGGTTAAACCGGATGGCCCCCAGGATGCCTTCCATCCCTTAGGATGCTGTGTTTTTAAAGGTAGATTTGGATAGAATCTTAGAAAAAACACTCCCTGACCCTGAGGGCAGTTTAACCGGGGAATCAGTGATGCAAAGAAGTCACAGCTTTGCTGGCCTTGTCAAGCAGCAGCTGGGGATGTTTGTATTTTGATTCCTGCAGTGAGCAGGGGTTAGCCCGAACCATCTGAAGGCCTCCTTCCAATTCTGGGAACCTCAGATTCATCTGTGATTAATACAGAGGCTCCAGAAAGCTGGTCTAGAGGTATTCTCTCTCACTGCAGGCCCTGGGAAAGAAGATGTTTTTAAAAATGGAAAATGACAGGAAGCGCCAAACAGCCCTCCGTCTTCATTTCTGCCTTTCTGGTTTGCAGCCCGTGGCTTTTAGGTTGTGGGGTGGAACGCTGAGATTTTGGCAAGGTCTGAGAAAGCAATGAGGTTGCTCAGCTAAAACCAACATTACCAGAAATTTATTTATTTATTTATTTATTTATTTATTTATTTATTTCTAACTTATATCCCCCCATTCCGGAGGGGACTCTGGGCGGTTTACACCAAGCCAGCAATTAAAACATATAAAAATTTATAAAAATAGGATACATAATTTAATTAAATATATAAGATCCAGGAGGCTCTGATGTTGGGCTTTAAAGAACCCTATGGAGCAAGCCAACCCCAAGAGGAGCTATTACTCCCCCCATCCCAAGCGAGGTGGCAGAGCCAGGTCTTCAGTTGTTTCCGGAAGGTCATAAGTGTGGGGGCTAGCCTCACCTCCAGGGGCAGAATATTCCAGAGGGCGGGTGCCACTGCCGAGAAAGCCCGCCTCCTGGACCCCTGTCAAAGGACAGAGAAGATAGGTGGTTTGAGAGAGGGGTCAAGGAATCCATTTATGCCAACTTGGAAAATCTTTCCTTGAATAGAGGTGGGGGCCTCAGGCACAATCTTTCTCCCATCTTTCTCCCGGCTCTGTCTTCTGTGCCTAGGAAGATTAAGACCATTTCACAAGCTCAACAGCAGCATGGTGATCTTAACGATCCTCCTTTAGATAATAAAAGGACTTAAAATAACATCTCAATATAACCATGCCCCCAGGTGTAAGGTCACACAGCTACCTAGAAACATATTTAGGATTCCCTTACCAACTTTGCTCAGACTGAAGAAGCTCCTTGGATAAGGAGCGAAACGTTTCCACTAAGAAAATAGAAATCCAGTTGACATGATTCAAGCTACAGACAACAGACATATACTTTGGAGAGAGAGAGAGTGAGGAAATATGTGACCAGAAAGAGGACCCACATTTTCATAAAACGTGCATTGGCTAATTTATACATCTAACAAAGTCCACCCCAAAGCCCAAAGTCTCCAACCCTCCAACTGGCAAAAGGGAAAAAATGATTAAGTGCCAGAATAGTAATCGTATCAGCTGAATTGAACTCACCGTCAAAGTCAACACCAGCCAGAGCATTAAACTACTAAAAGAAGCTATACCTGATTGGAAAAAGTGGAGAGAGCTGGTCCATAGAATCACCGAGAATTGTACATGACTGAACGGATAGCATCGTCATCATCAAATTTCAATCTGACCCAAGTTTGCTTTGAGCTTGGCTCTGCCTCCTTTGGGGAATGGGTCCTTCAGCTCCTTCTCAATCCCTGCCACATTCCAGGGTTGTCAATGCCCCACTACCTGCTGCTCTTAGGAGGACCATGGGTGGAGGGGGGGCTGGAAGTCTGCACCACTGTGTGCTATGTGGGTCAAGACCACTGGGGAGTGAGACACTGGCACTCTGGTCCTCCTCATTTGAAAGAAGGTCAGAAACTGCTGCTGGTGCGTAGAAAGCCTGCATGTTCCCTGGATGTTATATGAATATAATGAATATAATACAATGAATATAATATTCAATACAGTATGTATGTATGTATGTATGTATGTATGTATGTATGTATGTTCTATACATTCCTGCTTGATTTCTCCAGCTCTCACATTCTCACCTATTGTTCTTTGCTATATTCTTTTCCTTTCTTGGTTCTTCAAACTACCTACATTGAAACCCAGGCCTTCAGCTTATATTAGTTTATCTCCCAGCCCAGTTCAGGATTTGGAAGAAAAAAAATCCCAAAAACCTCTGATAGAAAGCAAAGCAAAGGAAAGGAAACCATTTGGGTCTCAAGGTTTTGTATGAATGCAACAGAGGTGTGACTGCATATGATTCCAGAAGGAGCCACAATGGTGTTATGCGTACCGTGACCTTTGCATAGATCCTGCTAAATATGGAATGCATGATGACATCATGACATGCATGACATCACTTGCCCTTCGTTCTGCCCAAGGATGCCCATGTTTTACTATTAAATTAATCCCAACACCAGCAGGAAAAATAATCCCTTTCCGATTCACATCTCTTTTTCCCTAGTTTGTGTGAATGGACAATGCTAATGTGTTATATCTACAGGGTCTGCACCCATCAACAAATGCTTTTAGCACCTTTGAGGATCTCTACTTCCTCCCACCAATCTTTGCTTGCCATAAAATAGAATTGACCAAAGTAATGTTTATTTTTTTATTCCTATTCATATGGATTAATTAAAAAAGGATACTTTTTTTTTCCAGCTGCTTCATACTCCAATGGTGCCTTTTTTTTGCTAACCACATAGGTTTCAAAAAAGTTAGGGGGGTCCCCTTCCCTTTTTAAATGCAAAAACTGATATATTTGCTGCCTTGAGTTATTTACAAAGATAATAAAGGCGGGATAAAAAATGAATGAATGAATGAATGAATGAATGAATGAATGAATGAATGAATGAATGAAAATATATTTAAATGTGAAAACTGAAATAAAATGTAACTTTTTAGGTTAAAAAGGTACGTGCTATATCTTCATTCCAAAAGAGTGGTGTGTTCTTTTTTTTTTCTTTTTTCTTTAACCAATGCACCGAAAGAGTAAGACTGAATTAGATTAAGATTAAGGCTGAATTAACCAGAGAAAGAGAGAGAGATTCTGTAACAACATGGGAGGCATTGCACAATAAATTGGGAACTGCAACAGACAAACAGACACACCCACACAGTCAGAGTGGCCACCAGAGGCCTGATAAGAATAGTTATCTCAAAATGATATATCATAAAATTGCCTTTTGAGTATGTTTAGTTGAGTAGCTTTTTTGGCCTTTGGGGAAGGAAATAATATAACTGTAGTCCAATAATAGGAAGGGCAAGTCAGATTTGACTGGGAAGGGGGTACAGATTTGCATAATTGGAAGGACCCATGTAGACCATCGAATCCAATCACTCCTCAGTCCAGGAACCCAAATTCAAACATCACAGACTGGAGCGTCTACTCTTCAACATTTTGTGCATAAAAATGGGGATCCTTACAGCTACAGCTGAGGTTGCTAATAGAATTTCAGGGTGGATTTGGAAATCCCCAAGTATGCTGCATAGACCTTTAAGAACCTGTCTTTCCTTGTAGATGTTATTACTGCTCCTCTCCCCCAAAAGATTCCATGGAGCCCTGATACCTGCATATATCTTCTGCCATTTCCCCTCTCTTCATTCTTTGAGCACACATGAAGTTCACTCCATGCAGCATTAGATACTTGCCTGTCCAGTCTTACCTGTTATAGGTCCATGTGTACGTATCAGTAAAATGCTACCATTGAAAGCAATCTAGTTTTATCACACCCAGCTCTTGCATTAAGAGATCTGGCAACAGAGAAAGGAAAGCCACTCAACGGAGGCATCTCAAAGCTGAATGAAACACCCCTGTTCCAATTGTGGCATGGATTTGAGAAGTCCGGCCATTTTTAGCATTCCATAGGAGTGAGCAAAGGAAAGCTTCAAACATGGAAGTGCAGGTCTTCCCTGTTATTTCCTGGAATTGTTTCCTAAAGCAAAGATCCTTGTCTGACATAGCAATTACACACAGAGTCTCTTCTCCTTCTGCAGTCTTGTAGCAATTTTCTTTGTCCTCCCCACCTGCTGTTAGCCCTTCCAGGTAGTCCAGACAAGAAGCACAACCATGAGTACTAACTGTACCTTTATTGTAAGGTTATATTAACAGAATATTGCAAAACTGAAAGTATTCCTCCCCTCCTCCCCTTTTACTTCCAGAAAACTAGGAAGGGTCCCTTCTGAAACGCTTCCCATGCCCTCTCTCCTTCTGTGGGCTGAGATATCTTTTACATACTGGTTGTCCCATCTGCAACTCTTCCTCCTGTCTTCCAAAGTCTTCCCCACATGCCATTACATCTGCATCCAAAAGCATTATGTCCTGATATATTCGGCAACATGTAGACTTTGTAGACTGGATAGAATAGAAGGTTCACAGTTATGGCTTAACAGATGGGATGGCAACCTTTTGCTCCTAATCGGCTTTCAGAAGGACAGCAGTACAAAGGTCGAGAGAGGACCACAGATCTGGGATGGGCCATCCCCCAGCTCAGTGCAGGAATCCCAATTATTCCACATAAAACAGCTGTCCAGCTTCTTCTCCGACTTACCCAATCAAGGATAGCCTCTCAGAGTCATTGCTTTGACTGCCCTACTGTCCTTGCTATTAGAGAGCTTTTGCTAACGTTCAACATTCCCTTATTCCATGGTGTGCACTTGGGAAGAGTAGAGCAGGTCTACATGTTCTTCTGAGTGGCATCCTTTCAGTGACTGGAATGATGGAATTGGAAGAGTCCATTGAGGCCATCACCCTCCTGTTCAGGGCAGGAATCCCAACTCAGGCATTCCAGGCAAATGGAAGTCCAGCCTCCCCTTGAAGACCTGACACAAAAAGGAACCCACCTCCTCTCAGCTCTCACTGTTCAGACGTTTCTTTCTCATATTCAGCTGAAATCTACCTTCCTGTCACTTAAATCCAGTATCCCATGTCCTGCATTCCAGAATTCCCCTTTTCTGTGAGAATCTTTCATCACAGGTAGCCACAGGAGGCAATGGTTTTGTCCACCTGATGAAAGAAACATTGGCCTGTCACATTGCAAGCTCCACCTCTTTCACACATGGTTGCAGCATCGTAACGTGTTGTGCAAGAGCACAATGCTCTTTCATCATTTGCCCCCCTTGGCCATTACCTGCACACCCCTCTGCATTTTAGAACATTGAAAAGAGACACCACAATCATCTTTTCTCAAGGCTAAGCGTACGCAGCTCTATCAACCTGTCTTCATAGGACTTCGTTTCTAGTCTCCTGAACATCTCGGTTGGCCTTCTCTGAACTTCTCAGAGGCCATTGGAGTTGGGCAGCTAATAAATTCAAATAAAGAAACAAACGAACTTGTTCCAACATATAGGCAGGCCCAGTCCATCCTGCAGGAGCTCTATGTACCAATCGAAGAGAAAGCATCCAAAAGCTCTATGTGTTCATATGCTTAAGAGAAAAAAAAACCTATGCCAAGTTTAGTTTTAGGTTTATGCTAGAGTGTCTCTGCACTTTTTACCCAAAATGGTGAGAACTTTTTCCACTGGTTTTCACCAATTGTATTTGCAAGAGATTCTGAAAGGGGATGGGGTGGGGGGCAGCCAGAAAGGGACTCGAGAGGCATATTGATTTTAGCATCTCACGTTGCTGATCCCCACATAAGCCTCTTGGATGTGTTTGCGTGCATTTGTTCTGCCTAAAGGATGCACTTCATTGCTTCCCATTCAACCAAATGAGACACTTACAAATCCCATCTTTTCACAAGATATTCCCCAAAAGGCAAAGGCTAAACACAAAGAAAAAACAAAACAAAACAAAATCAGGGAAAGCAAAATACAGAGAGGGAGTCCATGCACAGAAATTGTCCCTGCAAAAAAAGAACAATTACGAAATGCAATTGTGTGGGGATACTGATGTTATAATTACCGCACATTGGTGAAAGAAATCAGATCCAAGAAAGGCCCAACATTTATTTCCATCCATTTTAATCAGCCTTAAAGTTAGGCTTCTGCAAGGCAGGATTTGACCGTGTGCTCCATACCTCTTCCACCCATTGGGCAGCACAGCCAAGGCCCTCTCTGCCCATGTTAAACCTGAGTCTTTTGGACGGCATCCAACTTTTGAAGCCATG
>JALMGJ010000012.1:33962514-34145014 GCA_023362775.1 Charina bottae
TTCACCATTGTCCAAGATCATTCTTTCCTTTTTTATTTATTTATTTATTTATTTATTTGGATTTATCCCCGCCCATCTCTACCGTGGTAGACTCTGGGTGGTTTACAACCACAATATAAAAGATAAGACCTATACATTTAAAACTACTATAAAAATAAAAAAATAAAAATCCAAAAGATGGTCTGTTCTCGTCTGTTTTTTCCTTGTTGTACCCCAAGACAACCACCGTAACAGTGACATGGCAATGGCTTTTTCCATGACATGAGCATGAGTCCAGCTGGAGATCCATCGATTACCCGCTCCAGTTTATGTCTGCTTGGCATAGCTCCTAGATCACAGAGACTGCTGATTTAAAGACTAGACAGTTGCAAGAGGATGGTCAGTGCTTGGACAATGTCCCCCTATTTCTTCCAGCTATTTGTCTGAAATGAACCAAGTAGCAAGAGTTACTACTCTAGTTAGGAAAATGTTATTTTGGCCTTCCCCTAATCCTCTGGAGCAGAGTTTTCCAACTTGGTAATTTCCAGAAGTGTGGACTTCAACTCCCAGCATTCTCTTCAATAGCAATGTTGGTTGAGGACTTCATGAAGCTGAAGTCCATACATTGAACAGGTTGGGAAACACTGCTCTGGAGCACTGCAGTGTTGGGAACTGGAGGAAGGGTAAAATGATAGTTGGATAAGTCAAGGTCCCATTTTGCTAGATGGGATTCAAATTTGGCATTATCTTTGTCCAGCATCAATACAATACCACACAATACAATGCAATGCAATACAGCATCCACCTGAACTTCAGAGCAGAGTCTGCTCCCAATTCAATGATTGTTTAGAACTATTTTGTCCACCCATCTGGAGCTGAAAACATTCAGTCAGTGTATGGTACTCTTAAGGCCACCAGTCAAAGTTCATCCTTTCAGTAGCAAACCTAACCAGTTTTGTGCAGAACTATCTGTACCCTGCACTAGTTGAAATACCTTGCTGAAAAAGTTCAAACAGTTCTCTCACTTCAGATGCATCTAAAAGGTAGGGAACAGAGAAATAATAATAATAAAAAAGCAATTTGAAATTGAGCTGGGATTTCTTCCTGAGGCTGAGTACAGAAATAAACACAAAAGAGTTGATCAGGAAAGTGTAAAATCCATTGTTATTTTTGTGCATTTTCACTTTTTTTTCAGATGTTGGCAGCAGGATATTTTTAGCAATAAAGCTGTAATGTTTTTTGTGTGATTTTTGTTTTGTTTTTTTTGGGGGGGGGGAAACGAGTTCATTGTCTGTTGGCTTAAATTATGCATTACTTCCCTCCAACTTTTTCTGCAGTGTAACAGATATCAAATTTTGCTTGCTCATGCAAGCTTGCTCAGGCTCACGTACCATTAAACTGCCGTTTTATGGTTCTTTTTAAAGAGATATTTATTTATTGCTACTCTGGAGGGGATTGTTCTTTGCAGTGGGAAACCAATGGCATTTGTCCTGGGAGAGAAGCAAGGATTTTGATGGCCTTCCTAAGTACAGGAGAGTCCAATGGTGGGGTATTGGAAAGGCATCCCAACTTGCTTTCAAATTAGGGGCAAGAAAGCTAAGCCGGAACAATGCAACCCTGCAGTCAAATCCCGGGAACTTCACTACTTGCTTAAATGTCAAGGAGGTGCTTTGGTCCCTGTATGTAAACAGAACCTGATCAATAGCACTGAGGCATCAGTGTGTTAATTAATGATTTAGTCATGCTGACCCCTGACCTTGTGGTAAATAGAAGGGATTTAGCTAGCTTCTATTAAATCTCCATTTACTCAGTGGCAAAGGAGTCAACCAGTCCTCTTTGACTTTTCCTTTCACTGATGGATGCCACATCTTGCTGCTTCCTGGAAAGCAAGCCCAGATGTTGAGTTTCTCTGCATTTGATTCCATCTAAATACCTCTTCGACTCAAGTTCAACATTTCTAACTCCCATTAATTTCAACGGGAGGCTTAGACACAGGTGTAAATTTCCCTGGCTGAAGCCAGCAAGACTTGAAGTTTGATTGAGATGGTGGACCTACGGATGTGTAAGATCAAACAGGATGGGACAGAATTCTAAATAGGTATATATCAAGCACATTTATTTTCAGGGGTGTCCAAAGGGTATGATCAATAAAGTCAAGATGGTGGCCGCAATGTTGAGATGGAAGTTCAGCCTGGACACCCGTGTCTATTTGTATTTATTTGATCTTTTAATAAATCCATACTCTACCCAACTCCTCTCCACTTGGGACCCAAGCATTTCTCAACAATAACATTAAAAGTAACAATTTAAACTACTGTAAACAATAATCATAACAACTCCAAAAGACTTGGCTAACAAGATATATTTAAGCCCCTGTTCAAGGAAAGGGCCAGCCTCAACTCTAAGCAGATGTGCATCATAAAGAACAATAGATGCATTAAGAAGCCATGAATAAATAAAGATTATCTGAACAAAGACTGAATGTTTCTGAATTCTACTCGCTGATACTATTGGACTCAATTGTGTATTATCTTTTCCAACCGCTTCTTCTCCTCCTAATCCCCCAATCTGGCTTTCCCATTTTTATGCAGGGCCACAAAGACTTTTGGACTTGCCTCTCAAGGCTGTCATGACACCATCCTTTGGGCCTAAATCCAATGGCACAAACATGGACTGAAATGTATTTGTGTTTATTAGGCCACCCTCACGTACTCCTTCCCTGCCTAAAATCCTAATCATTTCCTATCTTGGTTCAGGCTTTGGGAAGATGCATTGCCTTGTCCTGGTCATGTTGAGATAACCATGCTGTGTCAGCAGGATAGGGCAAGGATAGCAGTTAGTTCCTGAAAACACACAGGGCTGTGAATTTTAAGGCCACCTTTTGTTTAAAGAAGCTGGCTTGAAAGGGGAAACTCTGGGGGTGGGGGGGGATGGGGAACAGGAGCAGAGAAAGACTGTATTTTACTATGGGGGTAAGAATTTTAAATAAATAAATAAATAAATACTATGGGGGTAATGCTGCACACCTTCGGAATGCAAGAGGCAGTCTTGAAGCTGGAGAGCAAGGAGAATAAGATGTGGGGTTGGAGATAATATTCAGAACTGAGTCTGATATGAGAAAAAGCTTCTAACTGAGTCTGATATGAGAAAAAGCTTCTAACTAATTTAGGGAAGTCGGGGATTTAGGGACTGTCCTCACTGCTCTTAATTTAACTACCGCTTTGCTTCCAATCCAGGTTTCTGTCATAATCACTAAAGAGTCAGAAGCTGTTGATAATTTCAAAAGTGAAGTAGGAAAGGGTGGCATGCAAACTGATAAACATGCAAACGTAAGGAATTCAGCTATTTTGATCTTGGATTTGAACCTGCCTCGTTTTTCATAAAATCCCTTTGCATCTTTTATTGCAGATATTCTGTTATTGTTTTTATTTATTGTTGCATTTGTGTTTTTACACTGTGCTAGCCACCCAGAGTCAGCATGGTGAGATGGGCTGCCATATACATCAAGTGAAATCAGTATTGACATTTTTTATATTTTATTGGGTGGTCATTTATTCATTAAACTGGACATGGTTCAGACATTCAACAGACAGGCACTTTGATGGAAGGGCCAATATGGCATGTAAGAACGGGCTTTTTCCAAATTGACATTTTGGTTTTTGTCGTCCATTATCTTAAACTGAACCTCAGGATGACTTTGGCAGTCCAAAACTTTTGCATCCCCTCCATGAATTCTGCAGGCTGGCACAACTCTGCTAAAAACCATGGGCATTACTGACTACTGAAGGATTCACCTGATCTACATAGGAAAGAAAGCAACTGTTGGAGCAACCAAAAATTTGGAACCCATGATAGGAAGTGGAAAAGTCCTAGTTATTCTTCACATCAATAGGAAGACCTATATTTTCACAAATATTGGAAGGAGCCCTAGTAGACATTTCAAGTCCATTTTCTCCCATTTTCCCATAGCAATACCCCAGTCCTGGGAAGCTTAGTTGCATAGCATGATTCTCTCCTTTTGTTTTCCTCCAACAGCTGGAATATTGTGATATACTATACACAAACAGGGAGACTTTGTTGCTCTACTACAGGTAATTATTGTCCTTGCTTTTTGGAGATGATAGGTTGAATGCACAGAGGCTAGCAAGAGGTTGTTGTTTTTTCGTTCAGTCGCTTCCGACTCTTCGTGACTTCATGGACCAGCCCACGCCAGAGCTTCCTGTCGGCCGTCACCATCCCCAGCTCCACCAAGGTCGAGTCTGTCACCTCCAGAATATCATCCATCCATCTTGCCCTTGGTCGGCCTCTCTTCCTTTTGCCCTCCACTTTCCCTAGCATCAGCTTCTTCTCCAGGGTATCCTGTCTTCTCATTATGTGGCCAAAGTACTTATGTTTTGCCTTTAATATCATTCCCTCAAGTGAGCAGTCTGGCTTTATTTCCTGGAGTATAGACTGGTTTGATCTTCTTGCAGTCCAAGGCACTCTCAGAATGTTCCTCCAACACCACAGTTCAACAGCATCTATCTTCCTTCGCTCAGCCTTCCTTATGGTCCAGCTCTCACAGCCATAGGTTACTACGGGGAATACCATTGCTTTAACTATGCAGACCTTTGTTGTCAGTGTGATGTCTCTGCTCTTAACTATTTTATCGAGATTTGCCATTGCTCTCCTCCCCAGAAGTAAATGTCTTCTGATTTCCTGGCTGCAGTCAGCGTCTGCAGTAAGCTTTGGGCCTAGAAATACAAAGTCTGTCACTGCCTCCACGTTTTCTCCCTCTATTTGCCAGTTATCAATCAAGCTGGTTGCCATAATCTTGGTTCTTTTGAGGTTTAACTGCAACCCAGCTTTTGCACTTTCTTCTTTCACCTTCCTCATAAGGCTCCTCAGCTCCTCCTCGCTTTCAGCCATCAAAGTGGTATCATCTGCATATCTGACATTGTTAATGTTTCTTCCAGCAATTTTAACTCCAGCCTTGGATTCATCAAGCCCAGCACGCCGCATGATGTATTCTGCGTACAAGTTGAATAGCTAGCAAGAGGACAGTAAAACAATTCACACAGCCACCTCACCTGGTTTCTTTATTAACCCATTGTCTCGGTTTCTTCCAAAAAATTGAACCATCACCCAACCCAACGGGTTGGTCCTGCACAACACATGTGTCCCTCAAAGCCTAATGAACAGTCACCCTAACCAGACTTGACTTGCTGTTCTGAATGCATCTTCTATCTTTTGCATTGACCTGGTTGATTGTACTGCATGAACTCCGCAAATGTATGTGCAATTGTAAAATATGGAAATAGATTTGAATTTAAAGCTCACAATCATCTCTGCAGTGTTGTTTCCGCTTTAATTTGTGCTGTTTTGATGCAGAGTGAAACTCCGTGGAGGGTCTTTTCAGATTGTTCCACTTTATGCCAAGCTCCAGCTGGCTTTGGAATTTCTTCCTGTAGCACCACCATCTCAGCAACAACCCTCCCGCTCCCTTCCCTCTGTTACGCTAATACTTTACGAGTCCAGGGCTGTAGGCTCTATTAAAGTTCAGTTCCCAGCCAGTAAAAATGAGGAATTAGTTTTCTGCCATTCCATGAAAAGAGTTTTAATGCACTTGGTTGCCTGCAAACCCAGATACAATAGTTCGGTTATAGCTTAAAGTTGTATAACGTAGAGGCTTAATAAAGCTTTATAAGTGAAAGATATGAGTGTCTGTATTCCACTCAGTTCCTGCAGTTCTGGGATTTTGAAGCTGAGAATCTGCTTTCTTTATTTTAGCAATTCCCTTGGAGTGCGCGCGCACACACACAATCGTGCACAGACACAGACACACTCAACGTCTCAGTTGTCTAAGCCCTGCTTTCCCAAAAAAGGAGAGGAGCTGGGGGTAGAGTGTCACACAGTGTTAATTGAAATGACTTTTGACAAGCTTCCTTCAGAGACCAGGGGGAAAATTCTGCAGGCTTTTGCCTTTGAAAGATTAATCTGTTCCCACAGTGTTGTGATTGTTTTGGATCTCTGTTTTGGGGTTATTAAGGGTGATCTGCATTTCAAGAGGGTTCGTGATCACTGGTGATCCCAGTTCTATTATTGACACCTACTGGGGTTTTTTGTGCATGCTTGGAGGAGAACGTTCTCAAGAGAGGACTTTGCCAGACAGCATGGATGAAGAACCCACGTTTCCATGAGCGACCAACAAATTGCCTTTTATTTTAGGGTACCTCATGATTCTAGCGCTCATAGCCAAGTATGCTATGAGTTTTTCGAGCTCTCTGTGCTATATTCTTTCTTCATTGTTGTAATCTAATAATTGTAGCCTGTCCACGCAAACCTGCTGTTCTTGCAAGGGGCTTAGAGTACACGTGAGTCTTGCTCTGCCTTCTATTATTGCAGTAAACCCGATAAGCTAAGGTAGGCCAACCTGGAAAGAGATCACCCAGGAGTCTAATATTTCAGGTCCCCATAGCCTGAGTCCAAAACGCTATTAAAAAATAGATCCAATGCTGTTATCCTCAAACCACTCCTTCTTAACTTTAATACAACCACAACCTTGTTTGCTATCTGTCAGAGACACCTGCCTGCTACGTTTTGTATTAGGTCAGGTGTCCCCAACCCCCGGGCCACGGACTGGTAGCGGTACCGTGGCCTGTTAGGAACAGGGCCGCACAGCAGGAGGTGAGCGGTGGGCGAGCGAGCGAAGCTTCACCTGTATTTACAGCCGCTCCCCATCGCTCGCTTTACCGCCTGAGCTCCGCCTCCTGTCAGATCAGTGGCGGCATTAGATTCTCATAGGAGCGCGGACCCTACTGTAAACTGTGCATGCAGGGGATCTAGGTTGCGCACTCTTTATGAGAAGTCAGAATCCGACACTTATTTTAGTCCATGCCATCCCACCCCCCCTCGTCCATGGAAAAATTGTCTTCCACGAAACCGGTCCCTGGTGCCAAAAAGGTTGGGGACCACTGTATTAGGTGACTTCAAAGCATGGCATTCTCATGTAAGAAATCAGGTTCAGAGACACAATGATGTCATAAAGCCAAGTCAGAGATAGATCAGGAGAAAATCATGGCCCTTGCTCTGAATGGTGTTGCTGATGATTTAGTCAAGTCAGATCGGGCAGAGAGCACAACAGTCAGATACTGGCTAGGTATGGTGGCTTATCTAGTATGGATACTAAAGGAATACACCAACAATTTCTTTGTAGTAATTTGTGAGTTCCTCCAAAATGAATTCTGCCCATAAGATGGCAGAAAGTCGAAATCCCCACCCCTACCCTCAAAGGCTTCTGAAATCAGCAAACAGGGTCTTTCTATTTCCTTCTCAACTTAACACTGGTAACATTTGCATGAAGGAGGCGCATGGGGCGAAGTTACATAACAAAGCACAACTTAGAAAATGTTTTCCTTAAAAAGAAAAGAAAGAAAAAGAAACTCAAGTGACCAGATCTTAACAACCGTCGGCATTTTGAGCACTCCCGTGTAAAAGCTGTGTTAGAGGAAGCTGTTTAATCCATTTAAAAAAGAAAGAAGGAAAGAAAGAAATGCTAGACTAGAATGTAGGCTCCGTAATGCAAACAGACTGGATTAATGCTGATCCACCACTCCCCCAAATCAATTCCAGGAGGAGGTAATTTACTTGCCTGAAAGCTCCTCTGTTGGAGAAAGGGATCACCTGTTACCTGATCCTTTCAAGAGGAGAACAGATTATGCTGCCCGCTTCCCCCACTGCCCAAACCAATATGGAATTATTATGCCTGGATACACACATGTTGGTCTTCCATTTTGGCTCTGTTCTAATGAGCCAACTAAAAATGGAAAATGTTTCTCCATGGATTGAATTCCCCCCAAAATAGGATTCCAATTTATCTCCCTGCCTTTGTATCTCCTTGTTTCTCCCCCAATTCTGGGCATAAGAATAACAATACAGATTTGTTGGGATGATTATGGAGATAATTGATGTGTGGAACACTTTGAAGCTCAAAATTGTTGAGGAGGGATGTCTGCAGGTAGGCTCAAAAAAGTCAAGATGGCCACCGAGTCTGTAAGCTGATCAACATTGGGACTCACTGAATTTGGTCTGGGTTATTTTTGAAGAGGGGTGACCTCATATAACTTAGGGTACAATGGCTTGATATAGTCACTTGGTTTATCCTAATGAGTCAATTTCTAGTTGGCAATCCCTGGCATCATTATTCAGAAAGCTGTGATAAAAGAGCTAAACTTAAAAGAACAAGCAAATCACCTCACTCCTGGGACCCCCTTGATAAATCCATCTTGATAACAATATCTTATTATTTATTGAACCTCATATGCCATTCCAATTTCAAGTGATTCTGAGGGGTGTTCATTTAGAAGTAGTTCACCCTTGCCTATTTCTGGAATCTTTTGTCAACTTCCTAGTTTAGGGTGAATTCCCTGGTGCCCCCCCCCCATCCAATTCTTAGGTGGATCTAACCCTGCTTAGCTTTTTCAAGATCAGCCGAAGTTGTCTAAGTGCTAGGCAAAGTTGGACATGACATACCTCTGTGGCTTTCTTTAGCAATCTTATGGAAATGATATATTGTTGACTTCTCCTAGTCTCTGGAATTTTTTTTTACTTCATAGGCTAGGCTATAGCCTGGGATTTTCTAGTGGCTAAGCAAGGTTGAATCCTGCTTACGTTTGTCAAAGCCTATCAAGTTCAGTAAGGTGCTGCCACCTGTTGCAGACAAGAATAATGACACCTTTGAGGTGACTCTTGAGTTGGCTTGACTCTTGATGATTACCTGAACAGGTCCATATAGCTATGCTGGTAACAGTATGGAAGTGATTGGCCATTGCCTTCTTTTGCCATACTTTTTCACTTTCTCAGTCTACTTACAATTGTGGTGGCCAAATATTTGCAAGGATCATTCCTGGTTGTATGTCGATGAAGGTTCTCAGTCATCCAGGTGGAACAGTCTGTGGCTTGAATCATGTCAACTGGATTTCTATTTTCTCAGTAGAAACATTTCGCTCCTTATCCAAGGAGCTTCTTCAGTCTGAATAAAGTTAGTAAGGGAATCCTTAAATATGTTTCTAGGTGGCTGTGTGACCTTGCACCTGGGGCTAGGTCATTGTTATTTTGAGATGTTATTTCTAAGACCCTTTATCATCTAAAGGAGGATCGTTAAGATTACCATGCTGCTGTTGAGCTTGCGAAATGGTCTTAATCTTCCTAGGCACAGAAGACAAAGCAGGAAGGAAAATAGGGGAAAGATTGTGCCTGAGGCCCCCACCTCTATTCAAGGAAGGATTTTCCAAGTTGGCATAAATGGATTCCTTGACCCCTCTCTCAAACCACCTATCTTCTCTGTCTAAAATGTGAACATTAATGTCCTCAAATGAGTGTCCTTTTTCCTTTAGATGAAGATAAACTGCTGACTCTTACTAACTTTACTCAGACTGAAGAAGCTCCTTGGATAAGGAGCAAAACGTTTCTACTGAGAAAATAGAAATCCAGTTGACATGATTCAAGCCACACATCATTCCTGGTTGGCTTTTGAAATAATCCAGGTGCTGCTAGGTTCTGACAGTCCAGAAAGCATAACAACCTGCCAAATCTTTAAAACCATCATCAACAAGTGCCCTACCCAGTGTACTGATTGATTAATTATGTGTTGTCAAGTTGGTGGTGACACTTAATACCTCCATAGATAGAGTTTCTCCATGACAATCTGTCTTCAACCTGGTCCTTCAGGCCTTCCAATGGTGTACCCACTGCCACTGTAACTGAGTCCATCCACCTGAGTCCATCCACCTTCATCCTCTTTCCACTTTCTCCAGCATTACAGCCTTCTCCAGAGAGCTAGGTCTTTGCATAATGTGTGTGAGGCAGACCCAATGTATGCTACCTCTCAAATGTTCTGCAAGTGAAAAGTGACTGCAGTTGTTCAATCAGACCAGTGAAGGCAACCAGGTACTTCCACATCACTTTCAGCCTTAATTTATGGTAGGCTGACCTATGTATCCTTGCCACTCAAAGATGGAAACATAGCAAGGGTTTTGATTTCTCATTCAGCCAGTCGCTGACAGATAAAAACCAAGGTGCACACAGGGAAGTTAACCATCTAGCTAAGTCTTGTCTGCCTACATGGAAATTGCCCTACAGGTTTTTGGGAAGACCAAGATATTCCCTACCATTTTACTAGAATGTAACATCTGATAGTGTTATATCCTGTCACTGTTATTCCATGACCTGTTTAGACATTGTAATGTAAAGATCCATCACTTCATCCCTGTATTATTTCCTTTCTGGTACAAGTTCCCTCTTTTAATCCCCATTTGAGGAATAACTCTCTCCTCCCCATAAATTCTGAGCCCACATGGTGGCTTCAAGTAACAGTTTTGGAAAAGTTCATACAAGCGGTGGCTTCACTTTAGACATTTGGAGACCGGTCATAATCTCAAGCTAGGTTCCTCCCCACAGCTGCTGCAGTTGTGGTCTTTGGATGAAGTGTTTGTACACCAGACTGGATTTCACTTTGGGACTTGCCTTCTGTAGAAAAGGTTAATTTAAAATGAGCCACATTTGCACCCGGAAGGATAGCCCAGAAAGGGGGAGAGTAAGAGATGGAAAGAAAAGGAAAAGGCTGCAGATAAAAGTTTGGTATCTGGATGACAATTGATGAAAACTTTGACGAAGGAAGGAAACCCATTATGGTGTCTGTGGAGAGGGAGGAAAAAGAAACAAATGTCTCTTGAAAGAATCCCCTCAACAAATTAAATCTTGAAGCCCAAAGACAAAGGAATGGAGAATTAATTTTTCCACCAATATGAAATGCTCTGAATCAGATAAGGGTTGTCATTAGAGGAGGCACTAAGCAGCAAACGTCTGGGTAATACCGCCAGCTTTGAGCTTCTATTGGAACATCTAAATACATTAAATCCATAAAACTAAATGAAAGCAGCTGCAATTTTATACAAATAAAAGCTTCTTCTCATATTACCAAAAAAAGAAAAAAAAATCCAAGCGCTTATGGAATGAAAAAGGAAAATAATAATAAAATTAAAGGGTAGAAGAAAAGGCAGAGGGAGAAGCATTTGGGAATGGCAAAGGGAAAAAAGGGAGATAAAAAAGGTTTAATTGAGGACTCTTATGATCCCAGAATTTTTGTATATTGGATGCTAAGCCTGAAGACCGGGAGTATGTAGTCTAGGGCACATCCAGGTTGTATAAAAATAATACAGGTTCTAGGACCAGATTTAAGCCTCTTTCAGCCAGGTAAGGTCACCGGGTGACTTTGATTCTTTTATTCCCTCTCAGCTCAAGATAGCTTACAGGGATGTTGTTGGGGAGGGGGGAGAAATTGGAGGACTCAGTGCTCCGTATGCTGCTTTGAGCTCCTGGAGGAAAAGCAGGATAGAATCTAAATATAAATTAAATCAGAATGCTTTCCAATGCTTTTAGCAGGCTGTAACTCCCCATCTAGATCACAATATTCTGGTTTCCTTGATGACAAATTAGAGTTTTAACTAACTAATTAATTAAAACTTGATGGCATCCTCTAATCCCTGGATGTCTTTCCCACTTAGCCTCTCTGATCCCAAAACGAGAGGTAGCTTGGTCTTAACTGATGCAATCCTTCATATGCATCTCAAACGCATCCTTGGACACCTACCTAAAGAAAATCCTTTCTCTTGGCCTGTTTGAAGCTTCTCCGATTACCCTTTGAGCAAGAAAATTGGCGACGCCCTTGTCATTTCTGGACATTGCAGGGATGGTGTCTGGTGAGACAAGTTTGTTTTCAAAATAAACTAAAGAAGATCTATTTGTTCTGGGGGTGGGGGAGAGTGGGAGGGGGAGATGTGGGTAACTTGGTGCCACAGTGTTTTGCTAGCTACTCATAGCTCTGGTCTGAGCTGCTTTGGGTCAGTACTGGTCAACCCAGAGCTTTTGAGTCTCCTTTCCTGCCTGCATTCATTGTTCATAGGAAAAACAAGAAGGGTAGCAATCCTCAGACATCTACCATGTTTTTCATCAATTAAACATGCTTTAAAAATCACCCTTTAGTTCCTCTGATTTTTTTTTTTTACTTTTTAATAAAAACTCCTTTGGATTTCATCTGGTTCCTTATCTGTTGTGTCTTTTAGTGTCTCTTCCCACCCCAATTCCATAGCCCTTCTGTGATTTCTGAGATTAGAGGGAAGGATAAAAGAAACAAACAAACAAATAAGGGGATCCAGCTTTCTCTTTCCCCATCTCTTCCCACGGGTGCCTGCAAGATATGGTTAAAAAAAAAAAGTCAAGATGGTGGTCATGAGGGTGCAATTGGAGCTACACCTTTTCTTCATATGTGATGCACATAAAAAGCAGATGGGGCTTCATTTGCAGCATTGTGCCCACAAGCTTGATTTATTTTTAACCATACCCTGTTTCCAACATTTCAAATAAAATGAGATTTATTTATTTATTTATTTATTTATTTATTTATTTATTTATTTATTTATTTATTTATTTTTGGCCTATGCCCCTCTGCCAAAAGCTATAATTTGTAGGCAGTATCCACTTTTTTTTCCGTATTGTGTGCTGATTTAACATCCAAGATGTGCATGTATGGGTCTCTGTCTGTGAGTTAGATTAAAAAGACAGTGGCCAACATAGATGCATTGTAATAACAAGTACATCATGATGCATGGAAAACATTAATGTGCCCTATGTTATACATGATAATATACACATTATAATTATAGTTATAATTACAATTATGATAAAATGCAATACAGTAATTATTAAAATTATCTCTTGGAGAAACTGGAATAATAATAATAATAATAATAATAATAATAATAATAATAATATCCTGTCTTTTCTCTGAGTGCCTGTTCTCGCAGCTTCCTAGTTGGGGTGAAGTTTGATTGCTTCTCATGTTCACCAGCCAAGGAGAATGTGGAGAATGACAATGTGGGAACTCGATGGATGCTGTTGACTGGTCAGAGTTTGAGACTTGGGTATCCTTGAGTTATTGATGTGTTGGTATTCCTTGGTTTGATCAGTTGATGGTCTCTTGTATATTTCTTTGGCCCATTTGGAGGAACATTCAAATCTGACAAAAATAAGTCATTTGCTCATTGAAGAGGCCACCTGTTCTTTCAACTGAGTAAAGCTGGACTCCCATAACAAGTTAAACCTAAAAGTGGACTAGTAAAACACAATGGCTGTGTTCACATGGCATGTTGTTGTTAGTTGCCGTCAAGTCATTTATGACTCATGGCGACCCTATGTATAATAGAATGAAATGCTAAACGGTCTTGCGCCAATTGCCTGACTGTTCCAATGTTTGCATCCATTGTTGCGGTAATTGTATCAATCCATTGCATTGAAGGTCTTCCTCTTTTCCGCTGGTCCTCAACTTTACCAAACATGATGTCCCTTTCAAATAATCGGTCTTTCCTGACCATGTGCCCAAAGTATGAGAGTCTAAGCCTAGTTATCCTCGCCTCTAGTGAACATTTTGGTTGTATTTCTTCTAAAACTGATTTGTTTGTTCTTCTGGCAGTCCATGGTACTTTCAGTAAACATGGCATACTGTGCCCAGATAGATTATGTTCTGAATTGACATGATAGTTGCCTGTTTCATACAACTTGCTAAGACAAGTGGTTGGATTCTCCCAACATCCTGATCTATGGACCTTCCAACCCTATGCCACCCTAGTCTGGAATGCTGTGTAAATGCAAGCTAATGTTCTCTCTCTTCCTCCCAACAATCTTTCTCCAAATCACAATGCATTTCATTTCTAAGGGCCAGAAAGCCTCACTTTGTAGAACATCCTCCACAGATTATCTGGCACAGATGTCCTTGAACAACAGTAGCAGTTTTGGGGAGGGTGGAAGACATTGTGAACATTTGGGTGTAGTCAAGGGGTGTAGTAATTAGGAGAGTGATTTTACCAAGTAAAACCATATCAAGTGCATAGAAGGGGGCAGAATCCATCCATCCATCCATCCCATCTCCCTTCCCTTGTCTTTAAGGATTTTGTAGTTGATTTTCTTTTACATTTTTTTAGTTGTTTAATCCCACCTTTATTATTTCTACAAATAACTCAAGGTGGAGAACATACCTAGTACTCCTTCCTCCTCCTATTTTTCCCAGAACAACAGCCCTGTGAGGTGAGTTGGGATGAGAGAGAGTGACTGGCCCAAAGTCAACCAGCCGGCTTTAATGCCTAATGCAGGACTAGAACTCTCAGTCTCCTGGTTTCTAACCTGGTGCCTTAACCATTAGACCAAACTGGCTTTTTAACTATTTTAAGCCTATTTTAAGGCTCATATTAGCAATTGGTTTTTCCTCCTCAAAATGGTAGAAACCCAATTCTCAGGTAGTATTATCAGAGAGGCGTGAAGGGGCGTGGTGGCTCAGCGGGTAAGACGCCAGGCTTGTTGATCGGAAGATTGCAAGTTCGGAGGTTCGAATCCCTAGCCCTGCGTGCAGAGTGAGCTCCTGCACTAGCTCCAGCTCTTGCCAACCTAGCAATTCGAAAGCATGTAAATGCAAGTAGATTAATAGGTACCACTTCAGTGGGTAGGTAACAGCGTTCCGCGCGTGTCATGCGGCCACATGACCGTGGAAGCGTCTTCAGACAACGCTGGCTCTTTGGCTAACAAACGGAGATGAGCACCGGCCCCTAGAGTCGGACACGACTGCACAAATGTGCGGGGGGTACCTTTACCTTTACCTATTATCAGAGAGAGCTCTCAGAGGTTCATAAGGGGTTTATGAAGATACTGGAAGAGAAGGAGAGGAGAAGGAGAAGGAGAAGGTTAAATTGTTGTTCAGAAAAAATAAAAACCTATTGTGCTTACCACAACCCACATATTTAACAAATGGTTGCACCACACATTTGGGAATTGGGATCCTGTGACTGACATCTTATATTGCATTCCCTGTTTATTGTCTCTTTGTGGAGTTGCAGGAAGAAGCCTAAGTAAATTATTATTTAACTACCCTCCATCTTCCCCCCACAACCATCACACACACACACCCTGAAAGAACAAAGGGAGAACTATTGTGAGAAGTGATCTGAAGGTGGGGCTTGGAGTTAAGGAAAAGAGAAAAATCAATGAGCTTACTAAAGCAAGAGAAACCTCCTTTGCTGGGCTTTTCAGCTGCCTGGAGAAAATATTTATGGGCAAGCTATAAAGCTTTGAAAGTAAGAGTGTGTAATGGAAATATTGACAGAGCCTCAATACAGTGACAGTAATGCTGGTTGCTCTGAGGTTGAGATGGACCTTGCCTTTCTCCATCTTCTCTGACCTTCTTTCTCCCCTTCATCGTTCATTCTTACCACTTGATCTTTTGCTGCAACGTTTTGCTCGGTTCTCTTAGGCATGTGAGGCAGGCCCTCTCGGCTTCTTCTTAAGAGGGTATTATTGCCAAGTAAAAATAAATCGTATTAAAAATAAAAAGTAAAAATAAAAATAAATAATGGATCACTGCCTTGTCGTGGCGAAGGGGCTTGCGTAACTCAATGAAGTCAGGTCAAGAAGAACAGGTCATGATGGAGAGTTCTGACAAAACGTGGTCCACTGGAGGAGGAAATGGCAAACCACTCCAGTATCCTTGCCAAGAAAACCCATGGACAGTATCAAAAGGCTAAAAGATATGACGCCGGAAGATGAGCCCCTCAGGTCGGAAGGTGTCCAAAATGCTACTGGGGAAGAGCGGAGGGCAATTCCGAGTAGCTCCAGAAAGTGTGAAACGGCTGGGCCAAAGCCGAAAGGACGCTCAGTTGTGGATGTGTCTGGAAGTGGAAGGAAAGTCCGATGCTGTAAAGAACAATATTGCATAGGAACCTGGAATGTAAGAACTATGAATCAAGGTAAGCTGGATGTGGTCAAACATGAGATGACAAGATTGAACATCGACATATTGGGAATCAGCGAACTAAAATGGACAGGAATGGGCGAATTTAATTCAGGAGACCATTATATATACTACTGTGGGCAAGAATCCCTTAGAAGAAATGGAGTAGCTCTCATAGTCAATAAAAGAGTGGGAAAGGCAGTACTGGGGTACAACCTCAAAAACGACAGAATGCTTTCAGTTCGAATCCAAGGCAAACCATTCAACATCACAGTGATCCAAGTCTATGCCCCAACCACTGATGCCAAAGAAGCTGAAGTTGACCGGTTCTATGAAGACCTACAACACCTTCTAGAACTAACACCAAAAAAAGATGTCCTTTTCATCATAGGGGACTGGAATGCTAAGGTAGGAAGTCAAAAAATAACCGGAATAACAGGCAAGTTCGGCCTCGGAGTACAAAATGAAGCAGGGCAAAGGCTAATAGAGTTTTGTCAAGAGAACACGCTGGTCATAGCAAACACTCTTTTCCAACAACACAAGAGACGACTCTACACATGGACATCACCAGATGGTCAATACCGAAATCAGATTGATTATATACTTTGCAGCCAAAGATGGAGAAGCTCTATACAATCAGCAAAAACAAGACCTGGAGCTGACTGTGGCTCAGATCATGAGCTTCTTATTGCAAAATTTAGGCTTAAATTGAAGAATGTAGAGAAAACCACTAGACCAATCAGGTATGACCTAAATCATATCCCTTATGAATATACAGTGGAAGTGAGGAATAGATTTAAAGGATTAGATCTGGTAGACAGAGTGCCTGAAGAACTATGGATGGAGGTTCGTAACATTGTACAGGAGGCAGCAACTAAAACCATCCCAAAGAAAAAGAAATGCAAGAAAGCAAAGTGGCTGACTGATGAGGCTTTACAAATAGCTGAGGAAAGAAGGGAAGCAAAAGGCAAGGGAGAAAGGGAAAGATATAAACAACTGAATGCAGAATTCCAGAGAATAGCAAGGAGAGATAAGAAGGCCTTCTTAAATGAACAATGCAAAGAAATCGAGGAAAACAATAGAATGGGGAAGACTAGAGATCTCTTCAAGAAAATCGGAGATATCAAGGGAACGTTTTGTGCAAAGATGGGCATGATAAAGGACAAAAAAGGCAGGGACCTAACAGAAGCAGAAGAGATTAAGAAGAGGTGGCAAGAATACACAGAAGAACTATACAAGAAAGATCTTAATATCCCTGATAAATACGATGGTGTGGTCACTGACCTTGAGCCGGACATCCTAGAGAGTGAAGTCAAGTGGGCCTTAGGAAGCATTACTAACAACAAAGCTAGCGGAGAAGACAGTATCCCAGCTGAGCTATTTAAAATCCTAAAAGATGATGCTGTTAAAGTGCTGCACTCAATATGCCAACAAATTTGGAAAACTCAACAGTGGCCACAGGATTGGAAAAGGTCAGTTTACGTTCCAATTCCAAAGAAAGGCAATGCCAAAGAATGTTCAAACTACCGTACAATTGCGCTCATTTCACATGCCAGCAAGGTTATGCTCAAAATCCTACAAGCTAGGCTTCAGCAGTATGTGAACCGAGAACTACCAGAAGTGCAAGCTGGGTTTCGAAGAGGCAGAGGAACTAGAGATCAGATTGCTAACATTTGCTGGATCATGGAAAAGGCAAGAGAGTTCCAGAAAAACATCTACTTCTGCTTCATTGACTACACTAAAGCCTTTGATTGTGTGGATCACAACAAACTGTGGCAAATTCTTAAAGAGATGGGAGTACCAGACCACCTTACCTGTCTCCTGAGAAACCTGTATGTGGGTCAAGAAGCAACAGTTAGAACCGGACATGGAACAACCGACTGGTTCAAAATTGGGAAAGGAGTACGACAAGGCTGTATATTATCACCCTGCTTATTTAACTTATATGCAGAGCACATCATGAGAAATGCCGGGCTGGATGAATCACAAGCCGGAGTTAAGATTGCCGGGAAAAATATCAACAACCTCAGATATGCAGACGATACCACCCTAATGGCAGAAAGTGAAGAGGAACTAAAGAGCCTCTTGATGAGGGTGAAAGAGGAGAGTGCAAAAGCTGGCTTGAAACTCAACATTAAAAAAACCCAGATCATGGCATCTGGTCCCATCACTTCCTGGCAAATAGAAGGGGAAGAAATGGAAGCAGTGACAGATTTTATTTTCTTGGGCTCCAAGATCACCGCAGACGGTGACTGCAGCCATGAAATTAAAAGACGCTTGCTCCTTGGAAGGAAAGCTATGGCAAACCTAGACAGCATATTAAAAAGCAGAGACATCACCTTGCCGACAAAGGTCCGTATAGTTAAAGCTATGGTTTTTCCAGTAGCAATGTATGGCTGTGAGAGTTGGACCATAAGGAAGGCTGAGCGCCGAAGAATTGATGCTTTCGAGCTGTGGTGCTGGAGAAGACTCTTGAGAGTCCCTTGGACTGCAAGGAGGTCAAACCAGTCAATCCTAAAGGAAATCAACCCTGACTGCTCATTGGAAGGACAGATGCTGAAGCTGAATCTCAAATACTTTGGCCACCTAATGAGAAGAGAGGACTCACTGGAAAAGACCCTGATGCTGGGAAAGACTGAGGGCAAAAGGAGAAGGGGACGGCAGAGGATGAGATGGTTAGATAGCATCACCGATGTAATGAACATGAATTTGAGTAAACTCCGAGAGACAGTGGAGGACAGGAAGGCCTGGCGTGCTATGGTCCATGAGGTCACGAAGAGTCGGACACGACTGAACGACTGAACAACAACAAAAATAAAAAGGCACACTACTGCTTCAAGGCCAAGAAGCCCTACTCTGAGAAAGGTCATCAGCAAAGCATGGGTGCAACAACTGCTCTCACTGTTTCTCCGTCCGTTTGCCCATTGAGTGTTGATAGGATCATCCCACAGTCTAGAGTGCCACAGCTTTGCCCACAGATTGAACAGAGCTGTGGACGAAAGAGGGAAAGCTGTGCTTGAGTCTTCCATATTTCTGGACAGCTTCTTCTCCAACATCTTTGCTTAAAAGGGGTGTCAGCAGGATCAAAAGGACTTCTGCTTGGGACTTTGGGTGGTTTTCCATGGATTCATCTTGATGCAAGGCACTTTTAGGGCTTTGCACTGGTCCATAAGGGTTTATCTTCTTCATACTTTTTTCTGGGGATCAATTGGGAATCCTCATCCTTTGTTTTCTTTTGCTTTCAGTAATGTGCAGAAAGACAAAGGAGTCCAGATCTATTCAAAAGAGGCAAGGAAGTTACAGAGAATGAATAATCACATAATAAGGTAGAACATTGTAGCCCTATTCCTAGGAGGAATATTGTAGCAGTGGTGAAATGGCCTGAAGGCTACAGGAAATATGCCACTGTGTATAACAACAAGAACATTGACTCCCGTGTGTTTTAGAGAAACAGAAACCAAGAAATGAATTAAAAACTTGTGTCTGAAAAGCAGTGAAACAGACAGAGGAGGCAGTTTTTATCCGCCACCTACAGAACAGTTGTGGAGCTGTTTGTGTCCCAGGAACTGGAAAATGAAAACCAATGATGCTTTCGCTGATGTGAACTGAGTCTGTTATTCCTGAGTTCCATTCCAAATAACAAACTTCTTAGTTCTGGAAAATGTAGGAAGTGGTAGGTTTTCCAAACTGAACCGGAGGCTGTAGTTTATCATGAATTTTGCTAGTGATGAAAGTTGCCAAAGTTCCTGACCAGTTTTGCTTCCAGGATCTCTAGAAGAGAGTGTTACCAATCATCTGAATCCAACATTTAGATAGACATCTTTTTTCTGTCCTCCACCTGTTTGAACCCTGCTCAAGTTGGAAAACTCACAATTTCTGTGTGAACCTGACAAGTAGAGCTTTGTGTCTGATTATGTGCCCATTTATGTAACCCTGCACAGAGGTTTTCAGTAAAAACTCAAGACTAAGATTGATATCTTCTGCTCTTGGGGAAAATGCCGAGTTAGAAGGTTAAGTATCTGTCCACCTTGACTTCTTGGAGAAATCCGTATAGTTTTCTCAGCAACAACAGGGAATTGCTTTGTTCAAATATTTATTATAGACAGACAGACAGACAGACACTGTCCAATTCAAAATGGTGAAACTCACAAAATATGATTATATGAGTACAAAATGTTTGTAGCAGTATTGCAATGAGTTTTATGTATAGTAATTACTAGCACGGTGCCTCAACTTGTCCAATGGCTCCACTATCAAATTTACACAAAGATTTTTAGTGAAAACTGGAAGAGGATAAGGCTTGTAGACATTTGCTGGCAGAAATTAATGAGTGTTGAGACATTGGACAAAAAAGAAGAACATGGAGGAACATTAATTAATTAGATATTAGATAGGAAAGAGTTCTGTAGATAAGAAGCAATTAATGAGAGAAGATGCAAGAGAAGAGGAGACAGAAAGGAAAAGAGTGATGGGGCTTAAAAAAGGAAATATTCTTAAGAATGTGTGGAACAAGGAGAATAAGATAGAGAAAGGAGAATTGAGACAAGGAGAAGTTTTTGTTAACAAAGGTGTCCTCACACAGTCTGTAGTAGTGGGCTTAAGAGTTGATGGATTCAGACAAAGGTAGTTAGTTCTATATACTGGACTTCATTTAAGATGGGGCTGATAATTAAGGGTAAAGCTGTCAAGAATGAGAAAACATGATCTTGCAATTGTGAATTTGGAAGAAGCAACATGTTGAAGCAGCTGCCATTATTCCTTTGATTTCATGTAATTTTATGAGCTTAGCAGAGTCTAGGTTCTGTGATGATCACTAATCCAAGATCAAAGAGTCCAAAAGTAAACAAAGCAATCCAGTATAGCAAAACAGAGAATTGGGTTCCGAGGGATAGCAGTTCATAGGAAGAGAAGCTAGGGATGCTTTAGCTTCTAACATGGACCAGAATTCAGTTGCTAAGCGAAGTGGTCATTTAGCGAATCTGACCCAATTTTATGACCTTTTTGCAATGGTTGTTAAGTGAATCACTGTGGGCGTAAAGCAAACAATGTGGTCATTAAGTGAATCATGCAGTTCCCCATTGATTTTGCTTGCCAGAAGCCATCCAGGAAGGTTAAAAATGGAGATCATGTGACCACATGATGCTGAAACGGTCATAAATGCAAACTGGTTGCCAAGTGCCCATGTTGTCATCACATGACCTGGGGGGATGCTGCGACAGTCATAAGTGTGAGGACCGGTCATAAGTCAGTTTTTCCAGCACCATCATAAGTCCGAACTATCACTAAACAAATGGTTCTTAAGCGAGGACTACCTGTATTAGAGCAGTGGTTCCTTCTTTTCTCATAATCAAGTCCACTTGGATGATACAGAGAATAAGGGACCGATTCTATTCCCAGGTTAGACTATACTGGTGCCTTCTATAGCAAGTGCTTCCACCTAAATCTCACAATTTGAGGTCACCATCCACCCACTGATTCCAGACAGAGGATGCACATGTCGTTGAACTAGTGCAGGATGCCTCCAGTTTGACAATTGGGTTTAGAATATTTGGAAAGGTTCAGTCTCAACCAGGGTCAATCATGTTCTGACCAGTCCAGAATACTCAAAATAAGTCATACTTACTATGAGGGTTTCAAAACCACAGTGTGTAGTTTAGGATGAAAAATGTGGGCTCCGTTCCAGTCTGTGCCAGTTTTATATGTTTATTCATGTCCATTTCCTTGGGATTTTTCTACAAAGAAAATTGATTTGTATTTAAATCTCAACATATCTTCCCTGAAGTATGCATTTTGTATACATTGTTCCTACAATACACATTTTTAAATGCATTTTATGCACACACGCGCCCAAAATCTTATTTGATTGGAATTCATTTTCTGAGATACAAAGTGAGGTTTCCTTCTTCCAAAGTTCCTCTGCAGCTGAAGGAAAATAAGTTGACCAGATTTATGGAAGTTAACACCATTTTACTTAGGATAGACTTATGAAAAATAAGTTTACTGTAAGTATACTTATTTTATAATATGTTATTATATACATATAATATAATATATTATATAATATATTATATATATATATATATATATATATATATATATAATATATTATATTATATAATATTACAGAATATATTATAATATAATATATATAATATATTATATTATATAATATATAAAATATTAATATACTTTATTATATATATGTAAGTATACTGAGGGGTGTGGTGTCTCAGCGGGTAAGACGCCAGGCTTGTCGACAGGAAGATCGCAAGTTCGGAGGTTCAAAACCCTAGCCCTGCGTGCGGAGTGAGCTCCCGCACTAGCTCCAGCTCTTACCAACCTAGCAATTCGAAAGCATGCAAATGCAAGTAGATTAATAGGTACCACTTCGGTGGGTAGGTAACAGCGTTCCGCGCGCGTCATGTGGCCACATGACCATGGAAGCGTCTTCGGACAATGCTGGCTCTTTGGCTGACAAACAGAGATGAGCACCAGCCCCTAGAGTCGGACACAACTGCACAAATGTGCGGGGAGAACCTTTACCTTTTATTTTAAGGGTAAAAGTCTGTTCATTATTGGCTTTCAATTAAAAAAATACATTTTTAAACATAGCAGAACCTAAGAAATGGGCAAAAAACCCTCAGTTAAGGTCAAGATGCTTAATAACAGCCTATTCAATTTGATTAATGTTTGACATTATTAACCTAACTTCATTTAAAGTCTATTCAAATATACCCCAAATTGCAGAATGTGTGTGTTTGTCCGTGTGTGTGTGTATTCATTCCTCCTTTAGACAAACAGTGTGGTTGTCTATTTTGGCAGTGTTTATATTCTGAATGTCCATACTTGTCTTGAAAAATACTGCTGTCCTATTCTGTAATATTACCTGCTTTCCATTAGGTACATCAACTACTTGGGTGATTATGAAAATTAGAATAATGTACAGCAGGGAATATTATCCATTGACTGTCTACAAACAATTTCTCTACTTGCTCATCATGTTATCACAGGCCCTTTAATTCCATTCATCTTTCCTTCATCTAAAGAGGAGAAGATGGCATAGTTAGCATGAAAGGAAGATATAGTCAATAGGTAGCGCACCTGGAGATTCATCACTTTGTTGAAGAAATTAATAATTACAACAATCTGAATGCCATCAGTTAGTTCTTTTCCCACTCCTCCTCCAAAATTCATTAATTAAAAAGCTTTTCTACCCTCCTGAGATACTCCTATTTTAAAAAATCAAGCCTTTGATCAGAAATCTCATTGCTTTTGGAATATTACTTTACATATAAAAGGAAGGCAGCAGAAACCGGTGTACAATTTTAGTCTACCTGGTTCTGATAACTTTAGAAGCAAGTAAAATAGGACACAGGATGATGATGATGATGATGATGATGATGATGATGATGATGATGATGATTGTTGTGGGTTTTCTGGGCTGTGTGGCCATGTTCTGGCAGTTTCGGTTCCTAACATTTCGCCAGTTGCTGTGACTGGCATCTTCAGAGGACAGGAGCACAGCTAGAAGATTCTGTCTGTGCCCAAGTGGAGGGTGTGTGTGTTCCTGCTGGTGTTTATAACTGCTGAGAGGGTGTGTGTCTTCTGTGGGTCATTTACAAGAGATTAGGAGAGGGTTTATTGTGGTGATTAGGGGGTGTGGTGCTTTCATGTGTGGGATTAGCACATCTATTGTGTGAGTTGTTTGTATATTTCTGTGGTTGAGTAGAGTTCATTGACCTTTTGCAAGCTGTGTTTTTCAGGACTGGCAGCCAGGTTTTGCTGATCTTTAAGCTTAAACTGGTTACCAAATCTTATTTGAAAACAAAGAAATACTGGACAACACCAACAGCCACTATGTTAGACTATACAGGGAAGCCATTGAAATACATAAACACCAACACAGTTTCAATAAAAAAGAAGAAAGCTTAAAGATCAGCAAAACCTGGCTGCCAGTCCTGAAAAACACAGCTTGCAAAAGGTCAATGAACTGAGTCCAACTGTTGGAGTCCAACTCCCATGCTGGCTGGGGATGAAGGAGGCAGTATCTCATCAAGGCTGGAATGAATCAGTTTAGGGAAAGGTGACTTAGGAAAAGGTACATAAGTCCTTGAAAGTGCCCTGGAAGAGAGGGATCAGCACCTTTGTAGTGAAGTTGTTGTTGTTCAGTCGTTCAGTCGTGTCCGACTCTTCGTGACCTCATGGACCATAGCACGCCAGGCCTTCCTGTCCTCCACTGTCTCTCGGAGTTTACTCAAATTCATGTTCATTACATCGGTGATGCTATCTAACCATCTCATCCTCTGCCGTCCCCTTCTCCTTTTGCCCTCAGTCTTTCCCAGCATCAGGGTCTTTTCCAGTGAGTCCTCTCTTCGCATTAGGTGGCCAAAGTATTTGAGCTTCAGCTTCAGCATCTGTCCTTCCAATGAGCAGTCAGGGTTGATTTCCTTTAGGATTGACTGGTTTGACCTCCTTGCAGTCCAAGGGACTCTCAAGAGTCTTCTCCAGCACCACAGCTCGAAAGCATCAATTCTTCGGCGCTCAGCCTTCCTTATGGTCCAACTCTCACAGCCATACATTGCTACTGGAAAAACCATAGCTTTAACTATACGGACCTTTGTCGGCAAGGTGATGTCTCTGCTTTTTAATATGCTGTCTAGGTTTGCCATAGCTTTCCTCCCAAGGAGCAAGCGTCTTTTAATTTCATGGCTGCAGTCACCGTCTGCGGTGATCTTGGAGCCCAAGAAAATAAAATCTGTCACTGCTTCCATTTCTTCCCCTTCTATTTGCCAGGAAGTGATGGGACCAGATGCCATGATCTGGGTTTTTTTAATGTTGAGTTTCAAGCCAGCTTTTGCACTCTCCTCTTTCACCCTCATCAAGAGGCTCTTTAGTTCCTCTTCACTTTCTGCCATTAGGGTGGTATCGTCTGCATATCTCAGGTTGTTGATATTTTTCCCGGCAATCTTAACTCCGGCTTGTGATTCATCCAGCCCGGCATTTCTCATGATGTACTCTGCATATAAGTTAAATAAGCAGGGTGATAATATACAGCCTTGTCGTACTCCTTTCCCAATTTTGAACCAGTCGGTTGTTCCATGTCCGGTTCTAACTGTTGCTTCTTGACCCGCATACAGGTTTCTCAGGAGACAGGTAAGGTGGTCTGGTACTCCCATCTCTTTAAGAATTTGCCACAGTTTGTTGTGATCCACACAATCAAAGGCTTTAGCGTAGTCAATGAAGCAGAAGTAGATGTTTTTCTGGAACTCTCTTGCTTTTTCCATGATCCAGCGAATGTTGGCAATCTGATCTCTAGTTCCTCTGCCTCTTCGAAACCCAGCTTGCACTTCTGGTAGTTTTCGGTTCACATGCTGCTGAAGCCTAGCTTGTAGGATTTTGAGCATAACCTTGCTGGCATGTGAAATGAGCGCAATTGTATGGTAGTTTGAACATTCTTTGGCATTGCCTTTCTTTGGAATTGGAACGTAAACTGACCTTTTCCAATCCTGTGGCCACTGTTGAGTTTTCCAAATTTGTTGGCATATTGAGTGCAGCACTTTAACAGCATCATCTTTTAGGATTTTAAATAGCTCAGCTGGGATACTGTCTTCTCCGCTAGCTTTGTTGTTAGTAATGCTTCCTAAGGCCCACTTGACTTCACTCTCTAGGATGTCCGGCTCAAGGTCAGTGACCACACCATCGTATTGATCAGGGATATTAAGATCTTTCTTGTATAGTTCTTCTGTGTATTCTTGCCACCTCTTCTTAATCTCTTCTGCTTCTGTTAGGTCCCTGCCTTTTTTGTCCTTTATCATGCCCATCTTTGCACAAAACGTTCCCTTGATATCTCCGATTTTCTTGTAGAGATCTCTAGTCTTCCCCATTCTATTGTTTTCCTCGATTTCTTTGCATTGTTCATTTAAGAAGGCCTTCTTATCTCTCCTTGCTATTCTCTGGAATTCTGCATTCAGTTGTTTATATCTTTCCTTTTCTCCCTTGCCTTTTGCTTCCCTTCTTTCCTCAGCTATTTGTAAAGCCTCATCAGTCAGCCACTTTGCTTTCTTGCATTTCTTTTTCTTTGGGATGGTTTTAGTTGCTGCCTCCTGTACAATGTTACGAAGAACATTGTAGTGAAGAGCTACACTTAAATGGAGGAAGCACTGTTATATGTACCATCTTGCACCCATGGATTAAAGACAGGATAGCAATCTAATGAACAAAGAAATAACAGCTGGGTCTAGGGTGGGCAACCTAGCCCCTATCAATAGTTAGGACAGTTCCAATGATACCTGATCTTTCTTCATGCTGGCTGAGATTTGTAGCAAGTGCAATCCCAAAACATCTGGAGGCCAGCAAGTTGTTTATCCTGAACTAGAGAGTAAAGGTCTTTAGTTACCACTACATTGATGCTATAAGGGCGTGGTGGCTCAGCCGGTAAGACGCCAGGCTTGTCAATCGGAAGATTGCAAGTTTGGAGGTTCGAATCCCTAGCCCTGCGTGATGTAGTGAGCTCCTGCACTAGTTCCAGCTCTTGCCAACCCAGCAATTCGAAAGCATGCATATGCAAGTAGATGAATAGGTACCACTTTGGTGGGATGGTAACAGCGTTCCGTGCATGTCATGTGGCCACATGACCGTGGAAGCATCTTCAGACAATGCTGGATCTTTGGCTAACAAATGGAGATGAGCACGGGCGCCTAGAGTCAGACATGACTGCACAAATGTGCAGGGGGAACCTTTACCTTTACCTTTTTTACATTGATGCTAATCTGCATTGGTTTACTGAGAAAGACCAGAAAGTGAAGGCAACTGGTACAATTGGAAGCAGCCCTGATGGGTTATGTCACCACCTTGAGATTTCTTCCTGGTGTCTTCATCTGGTGTTCCTAGGACAGAAATCAGCCATAAGATGCTGGGAAGGGAAAAAATGTACATTCTTGCCTAGTTATGCAGTAACCAAGGGGATAATTTGGCTGGTGTTCCACTCTGTAGCATACTTACCTTAATGGATAATTGTACTCCTCTGTTGCGTTGCCATTTTATCATGATGGGAGAGATTAGAAACAACTCCAAAACCATATTGAGTCAAGGTAATGCATCTTTGTGTTATAAGGTGGTGGCGAGCGAGCATCTTCCGTTGTCTTATCCAGGTGAAAATATCAACAATCCATCTTTTTTGACTTTCTGATTAAAACGCTAATCTAATATGAACCTAATCCCTTTCCATTTTCAAGAAGAAATTGGAAGGGTGGGGAAACAGGAGGAGAAGGAGGAGGAGGAGGGAGGAAACCAAATCTGTTCTGCAAAGCTTTAATGCTAACAGATAGTTTATGCCGGCCAACAGGCAACGTAGATGTCAATTTAATCTGTCCTGGTTAAAGCAATATGAAAGGTATTTCATTTATGGTGGAAATTAATTGCTATCTGAAGGACTGCAATGGGTGAAAAATCCATAATAGTTGTCTTTAAAGAGAATAAAAGGAGGGGGGGAACAAGTCAGTAATAATATTGTTGGTTGCTGATGAGCCAGCCTTTTTCCAGCCTGTTGAACTTGCAAAGTTACATAGATCTGTATAAGGTTTTCTGAGATTTCTGATATGATCTAATTGGAACAGGGTGACACCTGTATTTCATATCTGTTTAGAAAGTTAATGGAATTAAGGCACTCCATATCTTTGCCTGAAAACATGGCAGTTTTATCTTGGCTTGTATAACTGGGGACGGTAGCTTAGCACAGGTAGCTGACAAATCTCGGAGACTTCCCACAGTATGATTTGTGATCCTTAAGATTTTGGGGTTAAGATGCCAATAGAAAAACACACTGTGAAGGATTAAGCCCTATCTAAAACAGAAGTGTAAAGAGATGAGATGAAAACATTTCTTGTTTGAATACAACTTTAGAATAAAGAAAATGAGATTTTGAGCTGCAGAGAACTCTTTTTTAGGTTTAGGAGTCTGAAGACCGAAATCCTCACCCACCCCTCGAAAAAAACCTGACCCATAATCCAGGGTCCATGAAGACTTCCCCAGACTGAAGGCTGTATTTTGCTTTTGTGTGACATACAGGTAGCAATACATCAAAAAGTGGCCGAGGCAAATTAATTTAATTTTAATTATAATTTAGAGAGCCAATTTGGTGTAGTGGTTAAGGCATCAGGCTAGAAACTGGGAGACTGTGAGTTCTAGTCCCGCCTTGGGCACAAAGCTGCTGAGTGACCTTAGGCCAGTCACTCTCTCTCTCTGCCCAAGGAAGGAAGCAATGGCAAACCACTTCCGAAAAACCTGCCAAGAAAACTGCAGGGACTTGTCCAGGCTATCTCTGAGAATTGGACACTATTGAACAGATTAAAAAAATTAATGGAAAGAACAATAATTAAATGTGATTTCTTCCCTGTATTTAACCATTTTCTCCTCTTGTCACATTAAAAATCACAATTCAACAGCAACTTTGGGATGGTGTCTGGGGTCCATGCCCAAATGTTTGGCTGTGAGTCATGGTCATTACCAAATTTATTTTATTTTGTTTTCTTTTGTTACAGTTTTTGTACTCCATCCACACTGGGTGACATACAACAGAGTAATTACCATACAGACAGGGAAAGAAAGAGAAGAAACCACAAGAAACTAAAACAGTAATAGAAAAAAAAGACACCCCCCAAGACACCCTACAGAACAAGTGACAATATGGCAGAACAGTGTTGGTTTAACCATCTTCCACAAGACTAAGAGGAAAGGAGCCACAGCATTGAGGCCACAACACAATCTTCTAATCAATCTCTCATCCTCAAATTTAAGGCAAATGTAGTGGCTTCTCTCTCAGGCATGATAGCAGCTGAATTTCAAGAGAAGCTAATTTTGATAAAATCCGCTAATTCTATTTAAACTTGGGGGTGGGGGTATTTGCAGCCATCCCTCAGAGCAGAAAGAATCAGAATTAGTAGGAATTTCTGAAAACAGTCAAAAACATATCAGTAAGATGAGCATTCCAACCAATGAGATGGCTGCTCTTTGTCAGTACAAGGGAGGACAAAAAGAAAAAAAGTGGGGGAATGAAAAGACATCCATTCTGGGTCAATTGTTGGAAACTCTTTCAGATGAGTTAGGCACTAAGTGATATTACAAGATGAGAATAAAAGATGGAGAACTTGTCGATAGCCGATTGATTGTTCCTATCGAATTGACTGAGGGCATTGTATGCAAGTGTTGTGTTTTATGTTGGATGCTAGAGCCTCTTGTCTAAATAAATTACTTTTTAAAGTAACTCTACTGGTATAGACTGAGCAGGGAACAAACAGATTTTTTTTAAAGTGCTCTCTCCTGTTTAGAGCAATGTCTGGCTTCAAAATAGCATAATATTAAAAATGAGGGAGATGCAACAAACAAGCTCCTTGCTATGGTCCTTGTTATACTTGGTTTTTCAGTGTCTGTTGCTTATATTTGATACCCACAGATAGGTAAATCCATGTTGCTTGGCTAGGAATTACTTTCTTGCTCCCTAGATTTGCTGGAGTCAACCTTTGGTGTGAATAATCTTGGAATAACTCAACTATCTTTAAAGCTGTATGTACAGTAGTCCATGCCAAGGCTGTAATATCAGAAGCATATAGGGAACCAAAATATGGCGGATAGAGCCTATTGAGAGCCAAGGCAATCCATTTCCACTCTGAATTGACTTTGTGTTATGACTGTGTTACCAAGTTCAGCTTCATGATAACTCAATGCCTTTGTGATTCCAGATAGGCTAGGATTGCTTCAGGAAAAAATCCATGGTTTGTTTGTGTTTGTAGTGATACTGGAATTGCAACTCTTGGAGAGGACCAGCTAAGACCAGGACATTTTTCCCCTCCCCAGCAGGATTTTCACACAATGTAAGAACTAGGATGCTTTCATTCAACATTCTTTCTTTATTCATATTTTCACAATAAAAATTTATCACCAGTTCAATATATTTTTTCAATAAAGTTATTAAAACACACATGAAGCTTCTATTGGAACCTGACGAGAGCCATGAAATGTCACTTTTTCAATTTATTCCAAGGCTGGATTTGCCCATTCTAAATTAAGTGCTTGCTAAAGTTAGATACTTCCCAATATCAGTGATGTTCTCCAGTAAGGAAGTGAAATGCAACCCCCTTCCGTGGCCCTGTGTAACAGTAAAAGATTAGCTAGTTGCCTCTTAAAAAATAAAATAGGAATTTTGGAGGTGCTCCTTTTGATTGTTTGACACACAGGATGCAGCATTTACTAATGTGGCTGATCAACTTGGTTGTTCTTAGTGGTGTTCAAAATGTTTCAGGGCATTAATGTTGAACACCGCATGCTGCTCTGGTTTTGCTGCTGGATAGTGTCAACATGGCTTAGTGGTTAAGACGCCAGGCTTGTTGATCGGAAGGTCGGTGGTTCGAGACCCGAGCGCCGCGTGACGGAGTGAGCTCCCACAATTGCCCCAGCTCTTGCCAACCTAGCATTTCGAAAGCATGCAAATGCAAGTAGATGAATAGGTACCACTTCGGTGGGATGGTAACAGCACTCCACGCATGTCATGCCAGCCACATGACCATGGAAGCATCTTCGGACAGCGCTGGCTCTTCGGCTAAGAAACGGAGATGAGCACCGGCCCCTAGAGTCGGACACAACTGTGCAGGGGAAAACCTTTACCTTTACTAGTGTCAACAGACAGGTGGACGAGTATGGGGACTACCGTGATCATCCTGAAGTGGAAAAGTGAAAGCAGCTTGAATTGATTGATTGATTGATTGATTGATTGATTGATTACCATCAAGTTGGTGTTGACTCTTACCAACCATATGAATAGATTTTCTCCAGGATATTCAGTCCCCAACCTGGTCCTTCAGACCTTCCAGTGCTTACCCCATTGCTACTGTAACTGAGTCCATCTACTTTGCTGCTGGTCATCTTTTTTTCTCTTTCCTTCCATATCTTGCATTACTAGTTGGCTAAAGTAGACAGTGGTAGTGGAGGATGAAGTATTCAAGGACTCGGAAATGCCAGCTTCAGAGCAGTAAGTTATTTATTCCAATATTTCTGGTTTGGGCCAGGAGATGTCTATGTGAGCATTGTGAGGATTTCCCTGAGATTCTCTTGCATCAAGAGAGGGCAATCTGTGATCTGCAGGCTATATGTCTGCCTCTCCAGGACCATGAGTTTGTCTTGATCTGCACCCACTTGGCAAGTCTTAAGTTCTCAAGTGACGGCGGTGCACCTCAGCATAGAATGCTCACAAACAGCCTGTGGACTTTCCTGCTGTTTGTGAGCAATCAGTTGTGACATTTTGCTCAAAGCAATGTTTTGCATCTTGGAACTGATTTTCAGTGGCAATTCTGGGGAGAGAAAAAAAAAGGAACTGCATCTGGGTAGCTGAAGTTTATAAAGCAAGCTTGGATGATAGAAATAGTGATTTGGCTATGCTAAATTGATATTCCTTATTTTAAAATTTCCCCATCTTGCTCCTCCTTTAAGCTCTGAGCCATGTATTATATATAGCATTGGTAGTATTAAATTTATGCCTTCTCTTTTTGCTTATATAAGCACACACAGCAGATTACAACAATAAAACAAAATTCAGAATATAAAGCTTAACAATGAAATCAAGACAGTTACAATAAAGAAATTAAAACAAGTTTAACAGCTAAAAGCTTAGCAAAAAAAGAGAGGCATTTCTCTCAGTTTCATAACTCCTGGCCAGAGAGGGGGGGGGGGAATCAACGCCAAGGGTCTCTTCCTGAGAGGACCATTCCCTAGCCTGGGCACCTCACAGGACAAGACCACCTTCAACACACTCAATATCCAAGCATCTTGCATAGGGGCATCTGCAGAAGAGACCCTCCCACTGATCCAAGTAACTGGACAAAGTCATAGATGGAGAGACTGTCCTTCAGATCATCTAAGCAGTTGAGAGCTTTAAAAGTCAATTTTGTTGTTGTTCAGTCATTAAGTCGTGTCCGACTCTTCATGACCCCATGGACCATAGCACACCAGGCCTTCCTGTCCTCCACTGCCTCCCGGAGTTTACTCAAATTCATGTTCGTTACATCGGTGATGCTATCTAACCATCTCATCCTCTGCCGTCCCCTTCTCCTTTTGCCTTCGGTCTTTCCCAGCATCAGGGACTTTTCCAGTGAGTCCTCTCTTCGCATTAGGTGGCCAAAGTATTTGAGCTTCAGCTTCAGCATCTGTCCTTCCAATGAGCAGTCAGGGTTGATTTTCTTTAGGATTGACTGATTTGACCTCCTTGCAGTCCAAGGGACTCTCAAGAGTCTTCTCCAGCACCACAGTTCGAAAGAATCAATTCTTCGGCGCTCAGCCTTCCTTATGGTCCAACTCTCACAGTCATACATTACTACTTGGAAAACCATAGCTTTAATTATACGGACCTTTGTCGGCAAGGTGATGTCTCTGCTTTTTAATATGCTGTCTAGGTTTGCCATAGCTTTCCTCCCAAGGAGCAAGCGTCAATACCAATACCAATACCTTAACCTATGACTGGTAGGCAAAGAGTAAATAGTGCCAATCTTCCAGGGCAGGCATCCAACAATCCCTATATCCAGCACTGGACAGCAGTCCAGCCACCTCATTTTGCATCTGTCGCAATGTTTGACTCTGTTCAAAGGTAGACCTGTGAAAAACCCATTTCAGTAGTCTAGAGGGGTGGGAAACAAGGAGTGAATTATCATTGCTAAAACTGAACAGTCCAGGAAGGGGAGCCGTTGGCCCATTAGACACAGTTGTGCAAATGTTTTCCTTGATACTCAATCTCAACATCATGAGAGATCAAGGAGCACTCCCAAACTGCAAGCCACCTGTTTCTGGAGAGTGCATCTCCATCCAAAATAGACTTCACACCAGCTCCCCAATCCAGTTTTCTCTTTACCCACAACACATTACATTGCTGTTACATTTTTAATTTCCATCAATTCCAACCATCCTCAGTTTCTGTCTCCTTTTTTTTTTGTCTCCCTCGTTGCTCTTTGGATAATTAACTCAGAGGATCTCAGTGGGAAAAATAAGCGTTTAGGGTGACCCTATGCTAATGTGCACAATAAATAACTAAATCAAAACCAGACTCGCTTGCAGGGAAGTCATTCAGGTACTGTAAGCCTTTTAAGGCACTCTTCCTGATGATGCCAAAGGGGAAATACAGTATATGATTCCACAGGCAGGAGAGAGACCTCAGGGCTGTTGAGGACTCATTCAGAATTGGCTTCATTAGCATAGTGTCACCCATCTGCATTGCTCTGTTGAAGTGTCTCTCTGTGTGTGATTGGTTGGGCAGGAACAGCATCCCTTTTCCCTTTCTCTCCAGATGACCTTCTCAAAAGTAATTTTGGGAGCCCTCCCCCATTAGACTTGGAAAACTCTGTCTCCCTTGGTGGCATTTGTAGAAATGACACTAATGGATGAGCCTTAACAAACAGCCATGACTAGAGTTACCATATATTCCATCATCTTCTGGTTGTGATCCATGGCCATGGTGGATAGATTTTTCTTCAGGGTTCCCTATCTTCACTTCTGCTTATATCCCCACAAGTATGTGGGCCTACAGATATGGCATTGCCCTTGAAGAAGGATGTAGATGAATATTTAAAGACAGCAATGTGAGTTTAATTGACTGGTGTTGACCGTACAACCCATCTAGTAAGTGGGAATCTCTCCAATTAACTCTGTTTTGTATTTTGTGCTTGTGGTTTCCAATTGCTGTGGGACTCAATGGCTAATAATAATGGCAATAATAATAGTTATTATGGTTGATCACACAGCCAGATTTTTTAGACTGGATTTGGCATTATTGTCCACCTATGGTGTCCTTCCCATGGACCTGGGATAGGCAGATATTGTAGTTTGATGGTGTTAAAGGTATCATTCCTGTTCCAAGTAAAGCTGCCTTTTGCAATTGACTGATGGTGATTTTGTCAATACTGATGGTGTTCAAGTGTTGCTCCAGATGTTTTGGAATTGCACCCGAGGTGATTATTATTATTATTATTATTATTATTATTATTATTATTATTATTTCGCTTAGCAAGTGGGTGGCCATATAAATTGAACTAATAAATGAAAGTAATAACAACAACAATGCAAAAGCCATTTTATGGTGAAATGCCAGAGGACTCATTAGTGGTTCCACTCTTAATGTGCAAACATGTATTGAGCATGTCAATGTTTCTTGCAGCAGACTTAAGAAGAACAAGAGAGGTTCATCCTTAAGAATCTGTGTGTATTTGTTGAGACCCACAGTCCAGCCAGTGCTCCAAAAGATGTAGGCTTGTGAACTGAAGAATGAGTTTGTGATTCAAATATTGGCTGTGTTCTCTGCACCCAGCCTGATTGGTTAGTTGAAATACTCAGGGTATTGTAGGATCACCCCCAAATGGAAGAAATCTGTAGCCTATTCAAGTGCCTTGCACAAAGGCAGTTAGCTCTTTTGCTCTATACAAGGGAAATGAGATTGCAAAGCAAAACATGGTTCTGAATTACGATTGTACATAGGTACCCATAGATGAAGAAGAACATAAGAACAGCCCAGTTGGTTGCAACCAAAGCTCTGTTTAGCTCTGCATCCTGTTTCTTACAGGGTAAACTACTACTTATTTAAGGAAAACCCCTGGGAGGATGGAGACAACCCAGCCTTTCATGTTGCTGTTCCCCAGCAACTGGTTTTCAGAAGCATGTTCTCTCTAGATACAGTTGAGCATATTTTTTTCCAAATACTTGTCTATGAAGGTTCTCAGTCATCCAGGTGGAATTGTCTGTAGCTTGAATCATGTCAACTGGATTTCTATTTTCTCAGTGGAAATGTTTCGCTCCTTATCCAAGGAGCTTCTTCAGTCTGAGCAAAGTTAGTAAGGGAATCCTAAATATGTTTCTATATATTTAGAAATTTATAAATATGTTTCTATATATTTAGGATTCCCTTACTAACTTTGCTCAGACTGAAGAAGCTCCTTGGATAAGGAGCGAAACGTTTCCACTGAGAAAATAGAAATCCAGTTGACATGATTCAAGCTACAGACTTTTCCAAATACTGTTTCTGTCCCATTTCTGGATCAGTTGGCAAAACTTGGCTTTCTTTCTAACCTGCACAAAAGATCCATGCATGTTTCTGTGCACGTTTTCATGCATGCAACGTTTCATAGGCACTGTTCTGTGTGTGTGTTTTCCCCAAAAGCATGTGTTTCTGGAAAGCAGCTTGATACAGCAGATGGCAGCACTTGCTGAATTTGTCTGGATTAGGAAGCTCAGCAGGGCTGGGTCTGGTTAGAACTTGGGCAAGAAGCTGCCAGGGAATGCTCAACTCTATGCTAGAATGGGAAGTGAAGAAAAAAATCTCATGAAAACACAGTGGCAAGCAAGTTCTGTCTTGTTGCATTTATTTTTACTCCCGCTCAGAAGATTCTGGAAGTGAACAATAACACATTATCATAAAAGAGGCATCCCACAATATCAATAGCTCAGCCGTAAAATCATCATTAAAAAGTAACACCCCCCCCAAAAAAAATCATAAACACTCTATGGACCTCTCCATGCAATCACCGTCAATGGGGTTCAACTCAGAGATGTTGTCTTTAATGTACACCTTTTGTTTTAGAAGATAGAAAAACAATAATGGAAAACATGGACAATGAGAACCAAAAGATAATTAGGAAGAGTGCAGTTGGTGGCTGAAATGTAAATCAAACCAATGTCTCTACATCCCTGGGCTGCCTATAGTCCTGGAGGTATTACAACCAGCTTATGGCTTGCATGTCAAAGATCCTAAGCTCTTGTTAACCCTGGTTAACAGGAGAGGTGACAGACAAGGTTGCCACTTTCCTGAGACTCTGTCACATCACTGCAGTAAGAGGTAGAAACAGGCCTTGGGAGAGTGGAAATGACGTGACTTCTTCCGGTTCTGCATTTACCCCAGGGGGTACTTTCACATTGTTTGTAGACCTTTCTTCCTATGTCTAGGAATTTATTTATTTATTATTTATTTATTTATTTAATTTATTCCCCGCCCATCTCCCATGCAAGGGACTCTGGGTGGGTTACAATAATTAAAATTTAAAATTTAAAAAATTTAAAAAACAATACAAAAAGAAGATATATAAAAATATATCCAATATAAAATAAAATAAATAAAATCCAAGATGGCTTGAGGACCGTAGCACAGATCACCTACGGGGCCAGCCAACCCCAGGAGGCACTACCGCCTCTGTCGTCCCAGGCCAGGTGGCAGAGCCAGGTCTTAATGGCCTTCCAAAAGGCCAGGAGTGAAGGGGCCAGTCTCACCTCCGGGGGCAAGATGTTCCATAAAGCGGGCGCTGTCGCAGAGAAGGCACGCCTCCTGGACCCCGCTAGATGGAATTCTCTTGTTGAGGGGGTCCGAAGCATGCCCTCTCTGCATGCACGGGTGGGGCAGGCCGACGTCATCGGGATGAGACGGTCCCACAGGTACCCTGGCCCTATGCCATATAGGGCTTTAAAGGTAATCACCAACACCTTGAATTGGACCCGGAAGCAAACTGGCAACCAATGCAGCTCGCGTAGCAGAGGTGTTACATGTGCCGATCTTATGGCACCCATAACTGCTCGCACCGCCGCATTCTGTACCAGCTGAAGCTTCTGGATACTCTTCAAGGGTAGGCCCATGTAGAGTGCATTACAGTAGTCTATGCGGGAGATGACAAGGGCGTGAGTGACTGTTCGGAGGGCCTCCCGATCCAGGAAAGGGCGTAACTGGCGCACAACTCGAAGTTGTGCAAAGGCCCTCCTGGCCACGACTGCCACCTGCTCTTCGAGCAGGAGTCGTGAGTCCAGGAGAACCCCCAGATTCCGCACTGGATCCGAGTGAGGTAGTGCAACCCCACCCAGAACCAAAGATGACAACTTCCCGGATCTAGGGGGGCCATCAATCCACAGCCACTCCATCTTACCAGGGTTCAGTTGAAGCCTGTTGTTCCCCATCCAGATCCCCACAGCCTCCAGACACTGAGATAAGGCATGTCTATATTCTTTGTTTGTTTACTGCTTTCATATATTTATATGCTGCTATCTAGGCTGAAGCATCCTCATAGCAGTTTATGGTAGACAACAAATGAAATGCATGATAGATAATAAATAAAATAATGACTGTTCCAACTCCCCTCTGTGTCTCTGTAGCGCATGACATGAGAGGGCGAGGTGTGCTGTGCCGTGGTGACATTCATAGCTCTCTTTAAAAATAATAATAATTTTTCATTTTTTTACCATAATAAACAAACTACAAAAAAGAGAAAAATCACTTCTACAAAAAGGAAGGGAGGGAGGGAGGGAGGGAGGAAATATGGAAGATTGAAAGAAAAATTCTGAGAGAGGAAGGAAGGAAGGAAGGAAGGAAGGAAGGAAGGAAGGAAGGAAGGAAGGAAGGAAGGAAGATAGAAAGAAAAATTCTGAGAGAGGAAGGAAGGAAGGGGAAGGTGGAAGGGGAGACCCTGCAGGATTAATTGAGCCCATTTACTCCAGTTTGGGCTTCACCCAATGCACTTAACCACCAAAGGTCCCTCCACGTGAACAAAGCCACTATGTTTATGTGTGTGTGTATGTGTGCATGCACATATGCATAGGTGTGTACTTGTGCACGCCTATTCGTGTAGATTCATAAAACCTGCCACTAGAGGAGGTGTTTTGTATTGTTGGCCAGGTTGCTGAAACCAAAGAAGAAAGCCAGTCTTTTATTTTATTTTATTTTATTTTTCTCCTTCACTGAAATACACCTTGATGTTGCTTTGTGCTCAGGTATCCAGCATTTAACGCCACATGCTTCCAATTAGCTGCCCTTAATGTGAGAATTCAGCAGTTGCCTGATTCAGAAACTGCAGATTACTATGCTGAGAGAGTAGGAATTATTCTCCGTGGGAGGGAGGCAATTCTCAAGGACCTGCTAACTTAATTCTCTGTTTTGCAGCTGCCCTGCTGGATCAGGGGAGGGCTGAAAGAATAAAGCTTTGGACAAGCCTTGGACTTTTAGGCAGGCAAAGAACTTGGCCCGTCCCCCACCCCACCCCCTGTCTTTTGATTAAGGCCAGGCATCTTTTACTTGAAATCATCTTGGCAGTTCTCTGTAGAACCAAATCAGTTCCCAAGTTTTATAAGCCCAGACTTTGCTTTCTGTGAGACTGGTTCTTGGGCCACAACTAAGACTCAGTGTGGTATTAGGCTTAGAGTGAATAGTCCTAGGTTTAGGTCTGTCCTCAGCCATGGGAGTTTTCTGAGTTACTTTAGGCTAGCCACCCTCTCTTAGCCCATCCAGTCTCCCAGGGTGGTGGTGGTGGTGGTGGTGGTGGTGGTGGTGGTGGTGGTGGTGGTGATGATAGGGAAAAATTGCAGAGTGTTATATATTTGTTTGCTTATTTTTAATATGTCTACCACTGATTTCTGAAGGCTTCCAGTGGTTAACAGTATTAGGCAAGACCATATCCCTCATAAAAACATCCTCTTCCTTTCCTATTATGTATGTTAGCTACAGCTCCCAGAAATATAGGAATATTATTTATTTATTTATTTGTCATATTTATATCCCGCCCATCTCACCCACAAGGAGGGACCCTGGGCGGTTCACAATAAAAGTTTAAAATCAGTAAAAAAAAACCTATAAATAACAATAATAAACAATAAAAATATCTAATATAGTCCGATCCAAGGAATGGTAGATCTTACTTGTACCATCGGTCTATAAGGCTGGTCAGGGCAGATCTAAGAGACCAGCCAACCCCAAGATTGGCTGTTCCCCTCCCCTCCCCAAGCATGGTGACATAACCAGGTCTTTAGATTTTTTCTAACGTCCAGGAGAGAGGGGGCTGATCTTATTTCAGGAGGAAGAATATTCCAGAGGGCCGGGCTTACCGCAGAGAAGGCACGCCTCCTGGACCCTGTCAGATATTAATCCATCAAAAGATAGGAAAAGAGGAAGCCCACATCACATGGCAAGGGGACTTTGTCCAGCATACAAGTCAAACCAATGTCTCCTGCTCTTCAACGTTTCTCAGATATCTCCTCTTAAAACAATCTTCCATATCTGCCTTATACTGAATCTAATTGCTGGTTCCTTCTCGGCTGTAAGCACCTTTCTAAATCAGGGATTTGCAACTCTTCTGGTTCCAGACACTGCTGGCTATCATAAATGGCTGACATTTTGGCAATCTTGCATAAGATTTTGCTAGATGAAACCTTGCAAGTTCTCAGGTGAGAATTCTAAAATCTTGGGAGAACTTAGTGCTCTCATATGAGGTCTTGTAGGATTTCAGCCATCTTACCAGAATTGAGGGATTTTTTCCCCCTTAATCATCTTAATACTTTATTTTGTGTTATAATATTTTTATTTGCTCATTTGAAGCCTCACCTACTCTGGATAGAGTCCTCTAATTTGCATCCTATTGAGATCAACAATTAAAAATATATAAAATGTTAACCCGGACATGAAGGGTATGATCTTTTGGATATGGATTATCAAATATATCCATTTACTGTTCCTTTCTTTTCCTTTCCAATCCAAATAATAAGTCTGATTATAATACTTTCAAACCTGCCAACTATTGTGGACATTCCTCTATAATAACAAATGTGAGGTTTGTGTAGAAAAATCATGTTGGCTGGGGATACAATATTTCTACAGTATTATTTGCCTATTATCGCTTACAATTAAACATATCATTCCTGACATTCTGTTAGAAGAGAAAATACAAAATGTGTCATATTTTATGATATTCCTGCCAGAACAGGTGAAATCTACATGATCCTGTGCATACTCCCTGAAAACAAAATCTCACTAAGTTCAATGGGATTTACTCCAATGTAACATGGAGACGGTCAGAGGCTTGGGCTCACTACCATGTGATTTGTTCCTAAAGATAAAGGTTTCCCCTGCACAGTCGTGTGTGACTCTAGGGGCCGGTGCTCATCTCCGTTTGTTAGCCGAAGAGCCAGCGCTGTCCGAAGACGCTTTCGCGGCCATGTGGCTGGCATGATGCGCGTGGAACGCTGTTACCATCCCACGGAAGTGGTACCTATTTATCTACTTGCATTTGCATGCTTTCGAATTACTAGGTTGGCAAGATCTCGGGCGAATGCGGGAGCTCACTCCGTCATGCGGCGCTTGGGTCTCGAATCGCCGACCTTCCAATTGACAAGCCTGGCATCTTAAACACTGAGCCATCGCGCCCCTTGTTCCTAAGTAGCTACAAAAAGCATTGTAGTATTAGCTTTTCTTGGAGAGACGCTGAAATGAAGACAGAGAACTTAAGCATGAAAGGAGAAATTAACTGAGTACATTTTCAGACCATTGCCTATAGATGCTCAACTTTTCAGAGTCAGGAAACAATTGGGCTATAAAAAAAAAACAACCCTCCAAATAAGCATTAGATTTATGGCTTTAACTTTTCAGGGTTCCCTTGCCCATTGTTGGTATGAATTAGGTTTTAAATTCAAACATTCCCTGTGGAACCCAAGGCCAGCTGGCTCAAAACAAACCGCAATACAAGTAGAGGTTGAACAAAACCAATATTGAACAAACTGAAGTGGAGTCTGAATGGAGCAGGATAAGTAGGAAACCATGACACTTTTACTGGAATTGATGTTGAGTCAACATATGCCTCTTTTGGAAATTTACTTTACAAAATGTCCCTCTGACCTCTCACTCTCTCTCTCCCCATTCTTCAGATATTTCCTTCCATGCGTGTTGGAAACTGGAAGTATTATCTGAATTTTATTGAATTTCTGCCCCCTGATGAATCTGCTCCAGTTTTGTGAATTTCCTTCTAAATTATGGAAACTGCAATTGAATGCCACTTGCATGCCCATCAAGGAAAGAGTTTGGATTAGCCATCCATGATCAGATGCCAGAGACAATCTTTAATGTGACAATTTAAATATACACCATACATAGAGTTAGGAAGACAGGAAACTCCCTGTAATCATTGGTTCACTGATCCCAATATTATGTACTGTGAGGAGGAGACCGTCTCCAGCTTTTCAGAACCCAACCTGAAGATCTTTCCAACCTCTTCTTCAAATGTTGGGCATGATCTATTGGGATATGCTGGTTGTAAGAGCAGTTAAACAGCTGTTAAGTCTCTCTAGAAGAGTAATGGCTTTGCCATTGCTGGAGGTTTTCAAATGGGAATCAGATGGCCACTTGTCAGGGATGGTTGGATTCCTGCATGGAGCAGGGGGTTGTATAAGCTTCATTTATTTATTTACTAGACCATCTCACATAAGTGACTCTTGGCGGCTAATGCAATAAAAACACCAATGCAATAACAAAACACAATAAATAAAACACATACAAGAAAAATGGCCACCAAGGATAAACCAATCAACAACAAATACATTCAACTCACAGCTCAACTCCCACAACTGGCAGAAAAGCCAGAGTTTAAGGACTATACACATGGCAAGCAGGGTTGGGACAAATCTAATCACAGGAGGAACAGTGCTTCAGGGGGCAGGTGTATTACAGAAAACGCACAAGTTGACCTATAGAATCCCTTCCAACACATACAATCAATGCTTTTGTAAAGTAGATGTGGGCTTGGCCACTGAGCAACCAGCAGATATAGAGAAATCTAACATAAAGAAATCAAATGAACTATATATGTGCGCGCGCTCTCTCTCTCTCTCTCTCTCTCTCTCTCTCTCTCTCTCTCTCTTGCCATCAAGTCAGTGTTGACTCCTGGTGATTGCCTGGACAAGTCCCTGAAGTTCTCTTGGCAAGATTTCAGAAGTGGTTTGCCATTGGCTCCTTCTTAGGGCTGATAGAGAGTGACTGGCCCAAGGTCACCCAGCTGGCTTTGTGCCTAAGGTGAGACTAGAACTGTCAGTCTCCTGGTTTGCCATTGGCTTCTTCCCAGGGCTGAGAGAGAGTGACTCTCTCTCAGCCCTAGGAAGGAGCCAATGGCAAACCAGGAGACTGAGAGTTCTAGTCCCGCCTTAGGCATGACTTGGGCCAGTCACTCTCTTTCAGCCCAACTCACCTCACAGGGTTGTTGTTGTCAGGAAAATAGGAGGAGGAAGGAGTATGAGGTGTGTTCGCCGCCTTGAGTTATTTATAAAATAATAAAGGCTGGATAAAAATTAAATAAATAAATAAAGACAGCGTGGTTCTGAACAGAGTACAAATGCACACAACCATAAAAGATTATTTCAGCTGATTATTGACGGTGAGGATCTCTAAGCATTTGTTACCTGATTTTCATCGGAGGAACCTGAAAGAGCGATGCAAAAGGCAGTATGAAATAGCTTCCTTGAAAAGTATCTGCAGAATGTCTGGATTTTTTCAAATGTATGAAGGCACATTACAAATCAGATATCTGTTAACCTCACCCCATGACTTGTTGAATAAGGTTGGTGACTTGTTAGTGAGATGGTGTAACATTGTGTTAAACAACTCCATGGTCTGCTTTGTGTAATGAATTTATAGGAACACACGCTAGTCTTGGGACATGCCCTTCCTTCCAACACCTAGAAGTAACACTTTTTCCCCTTGTTTTGCTTCATGGCAATGCTTGGAAGTGAGCCCTGGTAGAGCTCCCTTCTGTGGAACTAACTCTCTTCAAAAATATACTCAGCATCCTCAGTTGCTAATCATTACAAGATTAGTGAAAACTCATCTATTTACCCAGGCATTTGGGGATGAATATGTACCCAGGAAGAATATAGGCATGGCTAATGAAGTCATCAAGAATTGCATTTTTATAGTGATATTGCTGATTACGTGATGTACTTAAGAAAACACTTTTTTTAAAAAAAAATTGAAGCAACATAAAAGCAGTTGTAATAGCTACCTAAATAAATAAAAGTAACTTTTTCTGGAATTAAATCAAGGTGTTCAAACAACGTTTACAGTCACACAGTATAGCTGGTTCTGAACCTCTGGAGGATTGGAAAGAGATATCATGGAGGGACCTCTGTTTCCAAGCTGCATTTTTGATATCCTGCTGAAGCGAGGAGGAACTTGTAGGCAGATTTGATGGTTGGGAAAGAGCTGCTTAATTTTGCCCCCCATAGCTGTGAGGGAGGTTAAAACCACTATAACTTGCTTATTACCGATCATCACTAGTAAATGTTTCCTCTTCCTCACCTCCATCTTCACCCATCATCTCTGAGCTGGATAAGTCCATCATGACCAAGATCACCCTGGAATTGACAAGGCATCAAACTCAGGAATCAAAGAGAAAGCCAGAGTAGATCATCACAGAATGATTGAGGTCATCAGTAAGTCTTTTTTCCCTGCCTTCTAGGAGTTTCCTTCATTGATTTTATTCCATTCCTCCATGGCTTGGTGCCCCAAACATTGGCATCTATTGACCAATGAAACCATTTTTCTGTATCGTATATGGTCTTCCTTCCTTCTAGAAGCCCCCGACACATGGCAAAATGAATAATTGAGGGTTAATATTATATAACCGGTTTGGCTATAAATAGAAGGGGTAATAAAAAATAGATACCAATAAATAATGGAGATGTGAAGATTATGCAATAAGATTGCCCAGACAAAGAAAGAATATGAAAGCCCAAGTCTTTAAATAGAACTCATGTAGCCGAAAGCCAACTATTTTGAATGCTTCAATATGGAGAGAGTTCACTGGAGGGTTTTTTCTGACATTCTGATGAGTTTTGTTTTTAGCGATGATATCCTTTCAAAGTAGAGTGTGAGAATACTGGTTGTTTGCAACAGTGATCTCAAGTGTTCTGTCTGTGTCACTTAAGAATACAATCCGTATTGCTTTGACAGTGCTAAGTGATCTCCTCCATGCTCATGAATCCAATCAAGGCATAATGTCACATTAATGGAGACATCGTGGACATCTCTGTGTCCCATAATGTCTTTATGATTATCCTTAATTTCGGAAAGCTAGTGAAAGAATTGGTGTTCAATAGTTGAATCTGTTTTCTAATTGCTTTGTGCGCAATGAGAACCAAAGGCCAGATTTTTATTGGAGATGGCTGGCAACAGCACAGAATCAGGAGGGGTTTCTTAGATGCTGAGCAGGTTGTTATAAATTTGGAGACAATAGTGGAATATTGAATGATAGACTGCTGTAGAACTGGATTCTATAGGAAGCAAGGGTACTCAACAACATTACTTGAGTCATCCATCTAAAGCAACATTCTCTGGTGGTGGCTCAGCGGGTAAGACACCAGGCTTGTCAATTGGAAGATCACAAGTTCAGAGGTTTGAATCCCTAGCCCCGTGTGACAGAGTGAGCTCCCGCACTCACCCCATCTCTTGCCAACCTAGCAATTCGAAAGCATGCAAATACAAGTAGATGAATAGGTACCACTTCGGTGGGTAGGTAACAGCATTCCACGTGCGTCATGCCGGCCACATGACCGTGGAAGTGTCTTCGGACAATGCTGGCTCTTTGGCTAACAAACTAAGATGAGCACCAGGCCCTTTAGTCGGACACAACTGTGCAGAGGAAACCTTTACCTTTACCCTTATTGCTGAATATGGAGGAATTACATTCTAGATATCTTACATGCATGCATGCAAATAGACCAACAGACGAGAATATCACATACACGCTGAATATGCTCCATGAAGTAGCATCTCCACTTATCAATTCTAAATCTGATGTCACTCTGTTTTGAAAGTTAATCAGCCCTGATCATGGGCACATAGCAAATTATTTGCAGCCATGCTGGTAGACCAGCTTTAATATATTGACAAACATTGATTATCTTGGGCAGTGAGCCAGTAGAAATCTGAACATGGGTGGAAATGAATCTGCCTTCTCTCTCCTCCTGGTGTAGTAAAGATTATATTGTGGGTTTCGATCTAAATTATGGCAGATTTCCCCATGATTATAAATGTACCTTGTAAAAGATAAGATAATGTAGGAGTGCAATGTGAGGTTCTTTTTTGCAAATGCTTTTGCAAAATTGATTCTTACTCAACTCTTTGTGGCAACCTCTTAGACCAAGTTTGCGCATGCATGCAGATTCATTCATTCATTCATTCATTCATTCATTCATTCATTCATTCATTCATTCATTATAAATATGAAGGTATTCTGCCATAATGGCTTTCAAGACAACATAACAGCCAGTCATCAAAATATCAGAACAATTGTCAGACCTAGACACATTAAAAAGATGAGAGAAAAAGCACACCAATGCATAACAGTGATAATATAGATATAAAAATATGCATTAAAATCCATTCCAGCAGGCACAAAGCCCAATCAAAGGACCCAGCTGAGCAGATAAACTTGGCGAGAGGTGGGGGAAAAAGCATTACTACAAATTAAATTAAACTGTCCTCAAATCTAAAGCAACTGAACATATTTTGTTAGAGGGGTAGGAAAAGAGAGGTGAAAGGCAGACATCCTGAAGAATGGATTTCTACATGGCAGGCTGTGGGAGACAGATCCAGAAAGCGGTGCCAGTGGAGAAACCATACAAAGACCACCCAACTGCTCTGAGAATTCAGAAGTTAATCTTCTTTGCAGGTTTCCTCCAGAAATAATCGACAACCATTTATTTATTTGTTTACTTACTTACTTATTTTACTTTACTTACTTATTTGGTGGCTTGGATTCAGTATTATTTTTTAAATTAACTAAATACAAAAAAAGAGCCAGTTTGGTGTAGGGGTGAAGGCATCAGGCTACAAACTGGGAGATTTCTCCTTCCTAGGGCTGAGAGAGAGGGACTGGCCCAAGGTCACCCAGCCGGCTTTCATGCCTAAGGCGGGACTAGAACTCTCAGTCTCCTGGTTTGCCATTGGCTCCTTCCTAGGGCTAAGAGACGGACTGGCCCAAGGTCACCCAGCCGGCTTTCATGCCTAAGGCGGGACTAGAACTCTCAGTCTCCTGGTTTCCCATTGGCTCCTTCCTAGGGCTGAGAGAGAGGGACTGGCCCAAGGTCACCCAGCCGGCTTTCATGCCTAAGGCGGGACTAGAACTCTCAGTCTCCTGGTTTGCCATTGGCTCCTTCCTATAGCTGAGAGAGAGTGATTGGCCCAAGGTCACCCAGCCGGCTTTCATGCCTAAGGCGGGACTAGAACTCTCAGTCTCCTAGTTTCCCATTGGCTCCTTCCTAGGGCTGAGAGAGAGTGACTGGCCCAAGGTCACCCAGCCGGCTTTCATGCCTAAGGCGGGACTAGAACTCAGACTCCAGGTTTCTAGCCCGGTACCTTAACCACTAGGCAAATTGTTTGCATTACAGCCAGTGAAGTCAAATGACGTATTTTGAGTCCCAGAAAAAAAATCCAAACCATTAGAGGAAGGGAGGAAGGATCTGGAGTTTGCTGTGTCCCATTTAGGAAGAAAAGCACCAAATTTGATCATGTATTCTGAGACCCACCATTAGTTCCAACCAGAACTGCAAGCTTCAAACATAAGTTCATACTAACAACACTGCCAACCAAATTTTGGTGCTACCTAGTAACATTACTAAAAAAGGCAATCAATTAGTATTTCCAGGAGTGAGGGGTATAGCGTTCGTTTGTTCGTTTGTTTTGCATGGATAGTTGTGTGTGTGCATTAAACCTTAAAAGAGCTTCAATTCACCATTTCTCTGATTTTTCCTGTCTCCCTCCAAAAAGTTCCAAGCAGAGGAAGACTGTTTTTTCTACCAGTCCTCATTCCGTTTGATGAAAGAGAAGTTGCTGCAGTAAAAATCCTCATGGGTAGAATGTAGCACGCCTGCATTAATTTGGTTACCCTTAGCATCTGACCAGCAATGTTCTGCGGCGTTGCTGACTCCCTCTTAATTCCAAGAGAAGATGTAGCTCTTCGGGAGAAGGGTGCCCTTGAGATCCGATGGGAGACTTTCTGCTTCATATTTGCTGGCAAACTCCGGCATGATGGTCTCCTGTTTCTGATGAAGAATTTTGAAAAGTAGTTTGCCTGGCTCTAATTAAAGTACCTTGTACCAACTTCTCTTTACAGGAAGTCTGACTAACAAGCATGACCTTATTTATGGTATTCCCTTTATTGAAAAATATCCCCAGGGAGGTTAACCAGTCTCTACCTTCATGTCTTTCTGGCATTCTTCATATTCCCAGACCTTTTAAAATATCAGTTGAATTATTTTTAACTTGTTTTTGTTGATGCAGCTTCTCTATTTTCATCTTGCCTCTATTGCTATTTTATTTTTCTTATGGCTATTGATTTATTGTTCTATTTTTAGGGTGCTTTTAGTGATTGTAATGCTACTCTGAGAATATGGTTATAAAAGAGTGGGATAGTCTTTTTGCTAATAAATCAGTACATCAATGAACTTGAAGCTTTAATTGGGTGAGAGTTGGGCAACAAGATTAATTGTTAGAATTGTGGGGCTTCTAATCAATGAATAAAACTTTTTCTCTTGCACTTTTAGCATTTAGACTATCTTTTCTTCTTCTTATCGTCATCATTTTTGCTCATTTGTCGCTGACCTACTACTGCCAGTTCTATCTGATTGTGTCTTCTAATGGGTTTTTGATAAAGGATTTTATCTGCTGGGCTTTTAGACAATCAGATGTTTTTTTTTTTTTACAGCACTTGAGAAATCTCCTCCCCACCCCAACCCCCTTTTACACTTGGTGTTCAATGCCCACCTCCCTTCTTTGGCTGCACACATATGCAAATGATAAATCCCGAAATAGATCTTTTGCAGATCTACTTCATACAGACAACAGAGCTTATATTTTACTTCAAAAAATCCCACCCCCCAAGATCTCAAGAACAGTGAAAGAGGAACTATAAAACTTTTGTTTTATCAGAAATATATACCAAAGGAGAGTGATTAATTTATTTTGTTATGTAAATCCTCCTTTAAGTTATGTTCAATGCCTGGTGATTTCATGGATACTTCCATATACGTTTCTTGATATTGATTGATTGATTGATTTATCCAACTTATATCACCGCCAATCTCCCCCCATAGACTTATAGCCCCCCTTTCCTCCAGTAACTCAAAGCAACTTCCAAAGGGATGTCCTTTCATTTTAGGCCTACAATGACCACCTTGCAAGGTACATTGGTGTAATGGGAATGACCTTGGGAGACAGGTGGAAAAACTGCAGACTAGACAACAATCAGATAAGAAGCAATGGGGTCATAGCAAATTTCTTGGAAGGGGCCCTTCCTAGTTTCTTGGACTGTAAAGGTGAGGGGGGAGAATTGTACTTTCAGACTAATAAGATTCTGTAAATGTAACCTTACAGTAAAGATAGAGCTAGTACTCCTGGGTGTGCTTCTTCTCTGGACTACCTTGCAAGGCTGACAGTTGGTCTGAAAGAAAGGGTCTGCCAGTTTCCATGGCTGAGGGCAGACTTCAACCTGGATGTCCCTAGTCCTAGTCCAACCATTATATCACACTTAATATCATGGCTTCTAGAACTCTATCAACATTCAGAAGCTAATGAGTCTGTGGAAGATGAGTTTTACTGGAGACACAAGAAGTCCTAATAATAAAGATTGGCCACTGGAGAATCAGGCATTCCATCCTCCTAAAGAGAGCAGTCCAGGGTTGAAATCTTACATCTGTTTCTTCCACCCTTGCTTGGCAATAAACTTACTGCTTCTTATTTCTTGGCCTTGGATCTGGAGGCCACATCAGCTGTGTTCTGATCACCATTGTGTTTTTTCTCAATCTCTTTATTTCTGGCCTTTGGAATTTCAGCCCTCACAATATCTCTCTTAACTTGCTTCCCCAAACAATTGGATATAAGTCTGCAGGGGCCACAAATGCCTCAGATCATCAGCTGGTGATTGAGCACATTTCCAGGATGTACAGGTCATGATTATAGATTTTATTCTATGCTGAATTGTCAAGGGCCAACAATATTGTAATTGTTTTTGCGGCACATTTATTGCAAGGCGATCTGTGGGTAGCACATCTGCTTTAACCCCAACCCACAGTTCGTCCCTGTAAATTGTAGATGACTTGTAATGGATCCTTTGTCTTTTTTCCATAATCTGGGGAGGATCTTGGTAAAGTTGAAGAAGCTAGTTAGTCCACTACCCAGGAGAAAAGAGTCCTTGTGAAATGGGGGTAGGTGGTGCTGTCCTAGTTGAGCTTCTTCAAGCTGTACCAGTTCACATGTTCCTCTACACTTGCACACTACAGGTAGTCCTCATTTAACAACCATTTGTTTAGTGATGGTTCGGACTTATGATGGTGCTGAAAAAAACGACTTATGACCAATCCTCACACTTACAACTGTCACAGCGTCCCCACGGTCACGTGATCACAATTTGGGTGCTTACCAACCGATTCGCATTTATGACCATTGCAACATCACATGGTCACATGATCACCATTTCCAACCTTCCCGGCCAGCTTCTGCCAAGCAAAATCAATGGGGAACTTTGTGATTCACTTAACAACCACGTGGTTTGCATAATGCCTGCGGTGATTCACTTAAAGGCCACCACCGAAAAGGTCATAAAATCGGATCGGATTCACTTAATGACCACATGTGGTTGTTAAGCGAGGACTACCTGTAGTCAGCAACTCCAGGGTAAAACTGTATTTGAATAGTATTAAGATGATACACTTGCATGACTGAGACTCTGTGTGCCATGATACAAATTTTTTTCTGCATGTTTCAAATTTCACTGAAAAAGACTTTTAAATTAGCTTCCCCACCCCACCCCAAGAAAGAAGAAAATTTCAGTTCCATTCTGGAGGGCAGAATTCCTGTACTTACCATTGTTAAGAAATAGCTGAGGGCGGTCTGGGCCTATGACCTTGTGTCATCTAATCATCTGTCCACAGAGCACAGCCTTCCCGTCTCTCTAGCCTTCTGCAACATCCCTGGCTTCTCAAGCTTCCCTTAAATCCCCAAAGGAGACATTAAAAAGGAATGTCTCCATTGGGGATTTTTAGATTAAAGCATCTGAGCAGCCAAGGAGGCTGCAGGAGGACTGAAACGCCTCTTTACAGAAAACATCCAAAGTAATGGGAAGTGTTCATAGCAATAATGTAGCTTAAACCTGTGCCGAAAGAAATTTAGAAAGGGCTTTAGAGCATGGATGTCCATAGGGAGGGAGTCCAAAAAGTCAAGATGGTGGCCACAACCATAACATTGAAGACCTACCTTTTTTCTTTGCATCATGATGCCTGTAAAACCAGGGGCACAACTTTGATTGCATGGTTGTGGCGGCCATGGTGATTTTTGACCCCCCTGTGGCCAAGGAGAAGAGGAGGAGAAGAGGAAGAAAAAGGAGGAGGAGGAGGAGGATGGGAGGGAGAGGAGGAGGAGGAGGAGGAATACTATGACCTTTTATAACAGGAAAAAAAATAGGAGTGAAGGGAAGCCCAAGGCGAGTTTTGGGACATCCTGAGTCTGGCAAATCAAAACAGAGTTTATTTCTAGAATTTCCAGGGTGTTTTGTTTTGTTTTGTTTTGTTTTCAAGTGCCCCCCCTTCCAATTAAGAGAGAAAAAGTGAACAAGGGATGGAAGCCCCCTTTGTCTTCTCATTTCCACTCTTCTCCACCAAAACCTGTCAGTGTGCTTCTAGAGCAATTTGCACACGTCCTCCCTTTACATTCTGCCATCTGACGTGACAGGTAAGAGAGATTAGAAAGAAATGCTAAACTAGCTGGAGTTGGGGAGCAGGGGAGATAAGAGCAGGGGGAAAAAGTTGTGCCTTTATTAATAATTTCAGCCCAATTCAAACAACTTTGCATTCCCTGGACAGGGCACATTTATTATCTTATTCACCATGACGACGGCAAGATTAGTGATTTGTTGCCAAATCAATTATTAATTCAACGGAGGGACTGTGGACGTTGTCACTTAACTCCTTGGAGGGCCAAACAGACTCAGATGATCTGCATTGGGCTGTACTTGTAGCATTTTCCTTCCTAGTTTGTATTGCACCTTCCCCTTCCCAGACCACCAATGGGTGGACACACTTCATTTCATTTCATTTCATTGGTTTAAGATGCTGTGAGGTAAACAACATTTACATTCCATTCATAAGAGACAATAGAAAAGCCAGAAGACCAGAACACCTCCTTGCCAGCAATCAACACCCAGATAGGCAAAGATTAACACCAAGATTAGCACCAGAGGAGCAATCAAACAACACAATAGACCCTAATCAAGGAAGTATTAACTCAGTCAGTCAACCAAGCAGCAAACAACAGCCCAATCAAGGAACTCCTAAGGGGAGAACATCACCTCCACCAACACAAGCAGGACAAGCCATGGTATATGAACAGAGAGCAAGTTCCACTCCCTTTTCGCATTGAAGATGTTCCTAGCCTGGCAATGAAACGTCTGCAAGAAAACAACAAGGCTCAGAGAGCACCAAGGACTCCACACTTCAGTTAATTAAACAAGTCCACAAGAACACATTTTTTAAATTGATAGTCTCCCCATACCTTCCTTGGCATGAACCAATAAGCAGCTCCAAAGCTTTGGCAGCTCTGCATCTGAAAGGGTGCTGGGAAGATGGGGCAAAGAATTAGAAATTGGCGGGTTCCCTCTGAAAACCAGGGCACCCATAATATCTGGTCAGTGGGTGACAGAAAATGAGCTTGACCCTGGACATTAACGTCTACATTTTGATGGGGGAAATGGTTGGTTTGATGCTAAAATATTTCAAGGTAGATAGACTTCATACCATCAATGAAGTATTGGTCCATTGCCCCAAATGCCCATCACTGAGTTCTTAAGGTGCACAGAACAGACATGTTTAAAATCTTTCAAGAGACAACTTTTCTTTCATTTGAAAAAAAAAATTTGATTTTTGGGGCCTCCTTCCTTCCTCCCTCCTTCCCTTTCTCTCTTTCTGGACAGCTTTAATATAGTGGATCAGGCCCTGGGTGGGGAACAGTAACATCTGTTATATTTTAGCTGGTGTAATCTCAGTTTAATGGGATATTTTCCTTTGGTGTTTAACTTCTTATTACCCATGTCAAGTCTTCCAGATGGGGCTTGCTAGAAATGTAACTAACTAAATTAAAGGCTTCTGCTTTTCTCATACTGGTGGAGGGTGGTGAGTGGGAGGGAATGAGATTTGCCTGTCCCCAGAAAACTGTGATTTGGCCAACTTTATTTCCGGGTGCATGCAAGAGAAAGAAAGACAAGGTCTAAATGTTGGGAGGAGGGGAGAACAACAAATATATCAGCTTGTTCCAGAGCTGGGCTGGGGAAAACCAGAAGAGGGGATGAGAAGGAAGCAATTCTGTAAAATGTTATTTATAAAAGCTTAAAGGCGGGGGGGGGGGCTAGAGAGATGAGGGGAGGATCAAAACATCCCCCTCTGTCATTTAAGGCCTGCCTATAAATCTTGGCAAGACTGCACACTTGCAGCTTGCTTACTATGTTTTATAGAAGGAAAAGTTGCTGAGTTAGCTGGTACAAGGTAGGAAGCCGGGAGGGCCAGGAAGTTTCAGATTTGGGGGTGGATAAACATCCCCATTCATCAAGTGGCTGGATTTGCAAGGCAAGAAAAAATGGAAAGAGCCCCAACTTGTTAACACCAGGGTGGCCAGAGAGAGATCAGCCTGGGTTCTTGCAGAGATTGAGAGAAGAAGAAACGGACATCGCTGCATAAACGAGAAGGCAAGGTTTGAAAGGGGACAAAGAGAAGGCTGAGGAGAGTGGAAATATAGGCATGAAAGTGGCAGACTGGGACATAAAGACTGGGTTTACCCCACCTTTTTAATCAGGCTAGTAAAGCCCGATTGACTGCATTCACACAACACGCAAAGCTGTGTCTGATCATATGTTGTACTTTTTTCTTCTTCCCATATTCTCTGTTTCTTTATTTAATGGTTTCTTGTTTTTAACGTATAATCCGCCCAGAGTCATCAAACTGTGATTGATTTCTAATTTGGTCAGTTTGCAGCTTAGCGTGTCATACAAAGCCAGATCATTTGGTTAGTTGAGGAATCAGTGTATCATGGTTAAGCATCTTAGGCAAACTCAGCTGGGGAGAGAGGCTATGGAGAGCTTTTAACATCTTTACTCTATTAATCCCACCTCCATTTACAAGGCTATGAAGACAATTAGTCCAACCTCCTCCATCCTGCTGTTCTCCAGATGTGCAGAACTCAACTCCCAGAATTTCCAAGCTGGTATAACTCCATATCTATAGGGTTGCCCACTTGTGGAAGACTAGTTATTCCATCTCATTTGCCTCAAACATATTTAACCAAGTCATCCATTAACCCAATATTTATTGGTGGTTCTGGAAGCACACAAACTTATTAACTAGGTCAAAATCTGCCAGGCTGAGTCTTCACTCAGTATCTTCATGCTGGCTAGTTTCCCACCAACAATTCTGCCAGACGAGTACAAGCAAGGCTTCATTAAGTCCATGGCCCTGTCCTCATTGGCTTGGCAAGAAACAGTAGATGTGTGTTGGGTGGTGCAGCCAATCAGCCTTTTAAGAGATCTGTTCTTTGCTGCCAAACCTTGATAGTGAGGGCTGTAATAACACAGAACCTTTCAGCCACTCTATAGCTCCAACTCTTTCTTCTGGAAGATAAGTTTTGTAAACTGGCCCATAGTTGCTTTGAGTTTTTTTGTGTTCCATGATCTGGCTCACAGATTGGACTTTAATTTAGTCCAATTTTGGACTAAAACCAACTTTCTTAACCAATTGCAGTTAGTTTTATCATGTCTGCAGAACATCTAGGAGTAAGGTAGCCATCAAAACTCAGGAATGACTCCAAATATTGTTCCCATTTCTTTGGCCATTTGACTGGAACTTAAATTGTCCAAAGACACAACCCTAATAAAAGTTGTTTCGAACTGAATCCTTACTTACTCATGTGGAATATGTTACAACGCATGGGTCCTTCCTGAACTTTTGGAGAGCGCTGATGTTGAATCACCCAACAGGTATGCAACCCTGCTGATCTAAACCCAGCAGGAAGGTGAGCAGACATGGGTGTTTCATCTCCTTTTCATTGGAGGGAAAGAGGTAATATAAATAGCAATTACTAGAGGCAGATTTGAAACAATGTAGAAAGTTTAGTAGGCAAATGAAAATGGATGAAATGTATATCTTTCTTTGAAAATATTTGTATTCTGTTTTCTGGGCCCAATTTTTTTTTAAATGCTGACATTTAACTTAAATTGTTTTTTTAATAGTAATTTTATTAAAGATTACAATTTACAACAATAAAAACTAATAAAAAATAAAAAATAGAAGGTGGAAAAAAGAAAAAAGAGAAAAAATTGAAAGAAAAATAGAAAAGAAAGAAACAGTAAGAATATAGTAAAGTAAAAGAAAAGAAAAGAAATATATGAAGAAGTGACTTCCCCCTTCATCACAAGTATAAACAATTTTACTAACTTATCACCTTCCCTTAAAATACAACAAATGATCTCTTCTTTCCCTATCCCATCTCTTATCTATAAGCAAATCCATAAAACCTTGTCATTTCAGTCCTGATGTCAGCAAAAGTCCATTATGGGTTACCAGAGATAACAACAGATATATTTTAACCTTCATCAAATGAACCCACTTTATATTCCTTCCTTTTACTTCTAACAATCTTGATCTTTAGTCTCTTCAAATAATGTTAAGGCAATGGGCTAGAAACCAGGAGACTGAGAGTTCTAGTCCCACCTTAGGCCTGAAAGCCGGCTGGGTGACCTTGGGCCAGTCACTCTCTCTCAGCCCTAGGAAGGAGCCAATGGCAAACCAGGAGACTGAGAGTTCCAGTCCAGCCTTAGGCATGAAAGCTGGCTGGGTGACCTTGGGCCAGTCACTCTCTCTCAGCCCAGCTCACCTCACAGGGTTGTTGTTGTGGGGAAAAGAGGAGGAAGAAGGAGTATTAGGTATGTTCACTGCTTTGAGTTATTTATAAAAATAATAAAGGCGGGATAGAAAATAAAATTTTAAAAAATCACGTAATCAACATCCCCCCCAAAAAATAACAATTACTTAATTATTCCCTTACTACTACTATTCTATACATTCCTGTCTACTATAATAAAAATCAGAAATAAAGAAGCATATAAATTGTCTATCATTATAATTAATAATACAGAAAACATGAATATAAAAATCATGAATAAAATAACCTTAATAATCATAATCCCAATCATTAATAAAAATAAAATCATCCAAAGCCAAAAGACACGTGTCCCTAGAATTGCTGATATCAAGTATTTCTCTTGCTGTGAAATGTCCAAAGAAGTTCAGCATACAGAATACTTCACACATACCCTGCATGGATAAGTGATTCATCAAAGACCACATTGATCAGTCTTCTCCAACCTCTGCATATTATGGGACAGGAACTCTGAATTTCTACCCATGGTGGCCTGTTAATTCTGTATTGGATGGCCTTATCCCATCTGGGGGATGTTAGCTTGAGAATGTTGTTGCATTCATAGATCTTCCTCAAGAGAATCTCCAGCAGATGGCCACCCATCCAGCTGTGTCCATTATCATTCTATCATAGAAGAGCATTAAAGAACCACAGTTGGCCAAACCAAGTCTGTGGGAGTGAGTGACGATATTCATCTCCCTATATATGCAGAGATGTAAATTCCAAAGAAGGAGCTTAAGTGCTTAGGAGGCACAAAGGGAAAATTTGCCTGGTGTTTTTTTTTTGTTGTTGTTGTTTATTCGATCAGTCGCTTCCGACTCTTCCTGACTTCATGGACCAGCCAGACCACGCCAGAGCTTCCTGTCGGCCGTCACCATCCCCAGCTCCCCCAAGGTCGAGTCCGTCACCTCCAGAATATCATCCATCCATCTTGCCCTTGGTCAGCCCCTCTTCCTTTTGCCTTCCACTTTCCCTAGCATCAGCATCTTCTCCAGGGTATCCTGTCTTCTCATTCTGTGGCCAAAGTACTTCAGTTTTGCCTTTAATATTGTTCCCTCAAGTGAGCAGTCTGGCTTTATTTCCTGGAGTATGGACCGGTTTGAACTTCTTGCAGTCCAAGGGCCTGGTGTTTTAGAAGACAATTAAATAAAGGAAATTTCTGGCTAAAGATCAGGAGAACTTTCCTAAAGGTGAGATTCCAGTGATGGAAAATGTCCATTTAATTTGTTCAAAGCAAAGCTGAAGTTGTAATTAACAGTGTGATGGTGACATTTTATTACTGCTATATACCAAAACAATCAACAATGTCTATCTCATACAAAACTGTATTGCTGCATTTTGTCAGACTGCCTGTGCTTTGTGCACTCCCCAACTTAAAAGAGACTTTCTGGACCTTGGTTTGTAGAATTCTAGGATATCAGAATTACTGGGTTAGATGGGACCACTAGATCATCTAGTCCAACGTTCTGAAGTATGCAGGGGGGGGGAATTAATCCGTCCTTAAGAGTGGTTGACCTCCTTGTAAAAACCTCTGGAGATGGAAAACCCACAATCTCCATAAAAAGAGTGTTCCACTGTTGTACAGGTCTTACTATCAGAAAGTGTTTCCTTCTATTTTAATGAAATCTAGGTAGCTGCAACTTGTACTCAAGATTTCTGATCCTCATTTCTGTGACCATGGAAAACAACAACACGTTGATTACAGCCCTAAGGCCAGATACAATAACAATATATAATAGTAACAATCTTACATTTATATATACATAAAACAGAAAAAACAATTAGTATGATACGATCTAAAATTAATTAAGAAAAAAAATACTAAAATAAATTGAAATAAAATACTATGTTAAGAAATTCTAAACCTAAGTAATGCTGCAGTGTATTGTGCAGATGGTAGCACAAAACTGGGCATCCTGGGAGGATATTTTTGTGTCCTTGTCCGAAAGACGTAGCATTAAATAGAAATCACACTCCCTGCCTGGAAATTTCTTCAATATCAGATATATAAGGATCTGTCTAGAGTCCTTATATAGGGAACAGTATAACAACATAGAGGGGCGTGGTGGCTCAGCGGGTAAGACGCCAGGCTTGTCGATCGGAAGATAGCAAATTCGGAGGTTCAAATCCCTAGCCCTGCGTGTGGAGTGAGCTCCTGCACTAGCTCCAGCTCTTGCCAACCTAGCAATTCAAAAGCATGCAAATACAAGTAGATTAATAGGTACCACTTCAGTGGGAAGGTAACAGCATTCCTCGCGCGTCATGCCAGCCACATGACAGCGGAAGCATCTCCGGACAACCCTGGCTCTTTGGCTAACAAATGGAGATGAGCACCGGCCCCTAGAGTTGGACATGACTGCACAAATGTGCGGGGGGAACCTTTACCTTTACCTTATAACAACATATGGATTAGGGTTTCTATTGAGCCATCACCACATGGACATAACCGAAGGTGCCTAGGAGTATCCTTAAAACGTCCAAAAAGGACTGCTGAGGGCAGTGCGTCCAGCCTGGCTAAGGTGAAAGCTTTACGAAATTTCAAAATTGTAATGGATGATAAATGAGAAGCTGGAATGAACCCTTCTGGAAGAAAATGACAGATATTGGGGTGTAGCACCTTACTTAAATTTGTTTGGAGATCTATATCCTAGATTTGTTGTTTAAGGGCAGTTCTAGCATTATCTATCTATCTATCTATCTATCTATCTATCTATCTAATTTCTATAACCGCCCATCTCCCCCCATGGGGAACTCTGGGAGGTTCACAATAAACAAGTTAAAATAAGGTTTAAAAACTCAATTATACAATAAATATAAATTGAATTGAAAATCCAGATCGTAATGGAATAGTTAAAAGAAGGACAGTTATAAAATTAGGGGATTAGCCACCCCCATGAGGAACTATCCCTTCCTCCTTCCCATGCCAGGCGGCAGAACCAGGTCTTCAGCTCTTTCCTAAAGGTCAAAGGGGCATGGTGGCTCAGCAGGTAAGACACCAGGCTTGTCGATCGGAAGATCGCAAGTTCAGAGGTTCGAATCCCTAGCCCCGCATGATGGAGTGAGCTCCCGCACCAGCCCCAGCTCTTGCCAACCTAGCAATTCAAAAGCATGCAAATGCAAGTAGATTAATAGGTACCACTTCAGTGGGAAGGTAACAGCATTCCTCGTGCGTCATGCCAGCCACATGCCAGCGGAAGCATCTTCAGACAGCGCTGGCTCTTCAGCTAACAAACGGAGATGAGCACTGGCTCCTAGAGTCGGACACGACTGTACAAATGTGCGGGGGGAACCTTTACCTTTAGAATTATCAAATCCTAATGATAGGATGACCATATTTCCTTGAGACAAAAACAGGACAAGAGGAATTGAAAGCCTGAAGTAGCTGGAGCAGCGTGAAAGAGCCAGAGCAGCTGATTGGCAGGAACCCAGAAGAGGAATCACCTCCACCTATCAGCATGCAGCAAAGGAGGTGGGAGTTGGAGGGAAGCCAGAAGAGGAATCGCTTCCACCTATCGCGCTGCTCGGCCCACCTCTCCCACCTCCTTTGCCGCGCGCTGATAGGCGGAGGCGATTCCTCTTCCGGGTTCCCTCCAATCAGCCGCTCTGGCTCTTTCACGCCGCTCCAGCTACTTCCGGCTCTCGGTTCCGGCTCTCGGTTCCAGCTCTCAAAGTCTGGCCTGGCAGCAGGGACAGACTAGTTCCTGACAGGTTTTTTAAAAAACGGGACAAAATTGACTTTTATATTAAAACGACGGTCCAGTCCGGAAATGTTAAAAAAAATGGGACTGTCCCGTTCAAAATGGGACGTATGGTCAGCCTACCTAATGAGCACAGACTTTCCATAGAGAAGCCCAGCAATTTAATTTTGTCTAAGGCTTTTTTTAGCCACAATGTCTTAAAATGATCTCTAAATACTAATGGGGTGAAACCTATAGGACACAGAATTAACTTTAGCCAGAAGGTAAGAAGAAGGAATCATGTTCTGGCATCCAATGAAACTATACCTATTTCTACCCGTAGGATGGCATTTTTGATACTTTTTGGTACCATCAATATGGCTCTAATGAACTTATTCTGGATGGTTTCAATAATATTAAGCTTTGCAAGGGAGCAGATTTGAGAGCCATAGAGAAGCTGAGGGACTACCTTAGCTTGAAAGGCCTTGCAAGCTGCAGGGATATAATGGGCTCCTTTTGAATGGTAGAATTTTGCAATAGCTGATGAGGTACGCTGTGCAACGCTTGCCCGGTAAAGAAAATGAGCATTCCAGGATAAGGAAGCGTGGAACTGCACTCGAAGGTATTTATAGGTGCGCACCTGTTCAATTGGAGTCCCATTTATTTGCCATTTGTGAATCTTACGATGGTGTCGGGCAAAAACTAAGACTTTAGTTTTCTCATAATTTATTGAAAGTTTTTGATCTGTGTAGAATAAAGCTAGAGCCCTAAGTGCTTTTTTCATTCCCACTTGTGAAGTAGACATAATGACTACATCATCGGCATACAGTAGTGCTGGAATTGCACAATCAGCCAAGATAGGTGGATGATGGGCTGAAACAGCAAGCGCTGGAAAATAGTTTGTGACCATCTTTTAGCCTCTAGGGCGTGTGCTCCAGTCTCTGTATCATCTGTGTTGGCCTCCTCTGGACCTGCTGTAACCTATCAATATCCTTCTGGAATTGTGTGCTCAGAATCATACACAGTGTCCCAGGTGTGACCTCACCATGTAGAGTACAGGGAATGATGGCCTTCATACAGGTTGAGTTATGCCATTCAGGGCAGATGGGGACAAGCCACCACCCACCAGCCAAATCTAACCTGTGGTTTTGGTGCACTACTTAAATTCGGCAAGACACAGTACACCGAAACGTTAGTGGCAACCAATTAGGAAAGAGACGGAGGGTTGTACTGTAAATAAGTCTAGAAAACAAGTTGACAAATGAAAATTAGTTAAAATGGTATGCATTTTAAGACTTCCAGAATAACTTTGTTAATCGGTAGAAAAAGGATAGAAAATGTCTGGCTGCTTTAGATGGACCTCTTCTTTGAGCTGAGCGATGCAAGTATGTTCTGTGACATATAAAGAGATTGAAAAATTAGAATTTCAATTTTAAGAGAAAGTCAGATTGGGCACTGGTGGCAATCCTGATTTTGTCTGCTAATGCATGCTGATTTCAGAGTCCTGCAATACTTTATACCAAATTATGTTGTCACAGGCCTTTATATCTTTCTCCTAAACCTCAGGTTGGCAGAATGCTTAATTAATCAAACAATTATGTGTATCTCTGCTTCCCTTTCTTTCTTTCTTGGTCCCTCCCATTTTACTCTTTCTCCTCCCCTCATTTTGAGACCAGCTCCTGAATTGAGAATGCTGCCCTCAAGCCAAAAAGGCTGCTTTGGGGAAAGGGGCAATCTACAGAAAAGTTGAATTATTCACAGAGGCTGAGTTCACACAACACATTAACCCAGATCACTAAAAATATTCATTTGCCCAACAAGCTAAACTTGCTGAGTTAGATGAGGTGTGTTTATTTGTGCGCACATGCCTAGTTCGACATATTGTCTGAACTGTTTGGTTCATTTACAATTCACAGTATTGTGTGAACCCAGAAAATGGTTTAATTCATTCACTAGGTGAAGTGTGTTGTGCAAATTCAAGCATCCATCTGGACTTTTCTCCCAATGCAGTGAAATGATACAATCCAAATTGATTTTTAATTTTTATGAACCCATCACTCGTTTTTCCTTTCTCCCATTTTTGCTTCTGAAACTCACTCCTCTCTTATTAATCCTACAAACATCTTAACTAGCATACAAGGACTGCTTCATATGCAAGACACTTGAAATACAGTATATTAGAAATGAAGTGTGTGTCAGAAGCAGTTCCTAATCATTTGTTTGCCCTTCAGCTAGGCTGACTTGAATTATGTAATGTGTGAAATAGCCTTAACCCTTACATATATGCATTCCTCATACAACTGCCCTGTGACCCTCCTCTTTCATTTAAAATTAAATAAATGTTGTGTTGTCCAACAACAGTCTTCCCTCCTCCCTGTTCTCTAATCCAGAAGACAGCAATGTCTCCTCTGAAAATTGTCACCAGGTACTTAGATCAAAGTCAGAATGATTCTGTGATCATAGGAAGAGAAGTCTTCCTCAGCCGTTGGGACAAAAGCAGCTTCTTCTGATGTGATTGGACATTAAGTATTGTCAGATGCGTAAATGCAAATTTAATGCATACCAAGGAGGACCTACCAAATCAATGCAAAAATATTCAGTGCTGGAATCATTTGATTAAAATACATGCATACACTTAGAGTGGAGGCTGCTTCAAATAAGCAAAAAATTGAGCTAATGGGAATCTCATCCATTATTTAATCTCTTCCTTATCTGGAATCTACCAAAGAAAGGTCTAATACACTATACATTTGTTTTTCTCTTTGCATACTGAGCAACAATTCCACTTGATATATTAAATCCAATAGTAAGTAAGCTTTGCAGCCAGATTAATAACTTGAGTTAGATAGAAAATCCATGGGCGTGAGTGTGGGTGTGTTTTTATAATATTTCTGACTTCATATGTGATGTAGGTTGATTCCTAAACATCTCCACTCCTGGTTTTTATTAAATGCAAAGGAAATAGCTTGACTTCAGCTAAACCCTGGGAGATGGATCAAAATGTGAGTGAAGGACTTATCCTTAGTTGTTGAGCATCTGGTATCTCATCATATATGGCACAGGATAGCCATAAAGGATGATTAGAAGGTGTGTAGCTCCAACTGAAGTTAATAATGTGACATTCTATACACACATTCAACATACCGATACTGTACAGACACTTCCCCGTTTATTCCTACAGTGAAATAATGTTTTATTGTAGCCCCTTGATGACAAGTGTATTCATTTTTTCTGTGTTTAACTGAGCAATGCTATGAATAAAGAAAAGGTTTTCAGTTATATTTTACTGGCTGAAGAAGTCTTCCATAGAGAGAGGATCTGTTGATGTCAAATTGGACCTGAAGATGCTGGAAAAGGTTGGGAAGGTAGGAATCTTTCAGTGTGTGCCTCTAAGGAGTTGAGTTGTTTATATTTTGGGCTGGAACTTCATGACCCATTCTTCCCATCAGTTCATCGTCCCCATAATAATGTCCTCTAGATCCACACAACCCACAGATGCTCCTGCATTATATATCTTTTTTTGGGGTTTAGTTCCATACAGAACAGTTTAAAGAAATTTAAGCTGAGAGTAGCAAGACAAAAAGTCTTGGAAAAATAACATGGCATGGACATCTCTCCATCCCTCCAATTATCTCTGATAGGATTTGCAGGACCTTAGAACTGGAATTGTGGCAAGTTCTTGGTGGTATGGGTATACCAAGTCATCTTGTCTGCCTCCTGAGGTATCTGTATAACGACCAAGTAGCAACGGTAAGAACACAGCACGGAACAACGGACTGGTTTAAGATTGGGAAAGGAGTATGGCAGGGCTGTATACTCTCACCCTACCTATTCAACCTGTACGCAGAACACATCATGCGACGTGCTGGGCTTGATGAATCCAAGGCTGGAGTTAAAATCGCTGGAAGAAACATTAACAATCTCAGATATGCAGATGATACCACTTTGATGGCTGAAAGCGAGGAGGAGTTGAGGAGCCTTATGACGAAGGTGAAAGAAGAAAGTGCAAAAGCTGGGTTGCAGCTAAACCTCAAAAAAACCAAGATTATGGCAACGAGCTTGATTGATGACTGGCAAATAGAGGGAGGAAATAGAGGGAGCCCTTTGCTTGGTCACATCCAGTGAAGGGGAATTTCCATCTCTCTGGATGGTTGGTCCCATTGTTGACCAATTCCTATTGTTAGCAGTTGTTTTTCTAATACTCAGTTGGGATCTTCCTTCCTTGTAACTTAAATCCATGATCCCATCTCCAGTGCCCTGGAATGAGAATTCTTCTTGATCTTCTGTATGATTGCAGGGATTTGAAATGTCCTATCATACCACTGAATCTCAGAGTTGGAAGCAGACTTCAAAGCCATCAAACCCTTGCTCAGTGCAGAAATCCAGACTAAAACATGCCAGACAGAGGGTTGTGTAGCCTTCACTTGAACATGTCCGATAAATAGGAGTCCACCTGTTAGAGTTTTTCTATGTAGAAATCTTACGAATGGATTCCTTCACTGCTAGCATGTAAAAAAACCTGTTTTTACGTTCTCTGGTCTGCGTTGCATTCCCATAACAAAAAGCACGTAAACACCAGGTGCGTGGCCTTGCCATAGTCAAAACAATCAGGCCAAATTGCTTATCCCATGGGAACCGTTCCCCGAAGGGAAGACAATGTGCAACACTGCCATCTCATGGCGATTTATAGTATGTACAACTCTGTAAATGCATTGCAGTTTGAAAATGTCTTGACCCAATCAGAATGCTGAACCAAGTGTATAATTCAGCTATGAACTATGGGTCTACATTCCATCTTTCTTCTTGACTTCTATCTGTCCTGTTACCATGTACTCTGTTCCTGAATTGTAACTATGCCTGGCCTTTGTATGGGCCATGATTTTTCATCACATCTGCTGATGGAACTCTGCGTATGCTTTGTTTTTTCCTTTTACAATAATGTACTATACCTCCATTATTGCCTTATGCTACAATAAAATATTGTTAGCCTTACACGTTTGGATTACTCTGCGCCTGAAACCCCAAAAGCCAGCAACAACCCACAGCCATCTCTCTGGGTTGTTGGTTCCATTGCCCAATTGTCCTTATCTTTATAATGCTTTTTCCCCTTATTATATAGACAGAATCTATCTTCCTAGAACTTTCATCCTTTATTCCCTCTCCCGCACTCTGGAACAATGGAACACAGATCCCAATTCTCTTCTTTGGGACATCCTTTCAGGTATTTGAAAAGTGTTATCTGATGTCAGTTGTCTTTTCACAGGACTAAATTTCCCAGTTCCCTCAATCTCCTACCTTCAAGGTCTCATTCTTGGCTATTTCCACAACAATTCTCCCCCATTGAAAATGCATAGATTTATTGAATGAACGTGGGACGGACTTCAAATGGTAGATATTTGACTTTACCATAAAATAATCACTTGCACGTTGCTAAATTTTGTCCAGGCCCGGCGCATTTACTCATTCTGAGCCAGAACAGATGAAATGTACAGGGACTGACTGACAGCAGAGAGCCTATTAAATAAAGAAAAATATAAATAAAGGAGGTGATGTTGTTGCCCCCTCATTTGCCAGAACTAGCTATGAAAGTGCGTCTTATTTTCATTTTTCTGGTTGCGGCACTTGGGACTTCTTCATTCTCTCTTTCTCCCACATGCTCAAGCGAGTGTGTGTACTTATGAATTTATCATCTGTCATTTTTCATTAAGCTGGTTAACGGAGACGTTTTGAAAAGCTCCACGCCTCTGAAAGCAGCCATGTGTGCTCTGTCGGAAGCAAATGAAAGCTAATTGGGGGGAAAGAAAAGGCGCACTGGACATTAGGACATGATGCGCCCTTTAAATGCAGATTACTGACCTGTGATGAAGGTACTGAGCAAAGCGGAGAAGGTCTGGGGAAGGGATCTCAGGGTGGGATTTGCTTTATGGCTGTGGCTGATATTGAGAGAATAACAGGATTGGTGGTGTATTTTTTTCTACCTTCTGAAACTGGCTCTGGACTGTGGCCATTCAGAAACGAGGAGATGCTTTCTGTTCCGTCAAACTGTTATCCCACCTTGCTCAGTATCAGGAATTTCCCCCTTCTCTATGAACTGGCATCTTCCAAAGATGTCCTTAATATGCTCTTATATTCCAAGCCAAGATGATCCTCCCACGAACATCTAAATGTCCCAAAGGTTTGGAGAAGGTTGGCTTGCTTGGTCCTCAACCAACATATCAAGGACTTGGGGTAACTGATTTCTCCTATTTTTATCTGAAATCATGGCAGTTCAGTGTGGTGACCTTTGATAAATAATGCCCAGGCTTTAATCCAGAGCCATACACGGAATAATACAGAAGTGAGTTTCATTGTTTTCTTCCATTGTGGTTTTTTTGACTTCCCAGCCCTGGGATCTCATGGTAGTCTTCCATGCTCAAGTCCTAACCAGATCCAACCTGGCTTAACATTTTGTAATCAGTCAAAGTTTGCTAGGTGTAACTTTAGCCACCTTAATTTTAAATAGTGTTTTCAAATTCACATCACACTGTTCTCTTAGGCTGGATTAGCACCATACACTCAAGAAGGACAACTGGCAAGTTAGCAACTGCATTCTCAGAGCATGTGAATCTTGCTTTGCTTTTGTGCAGGTTAGCATGTTGTGTGAATCCAATCTATTTGGGGAACCTATAGTTCAGTGTGTGAGAAATACCCCCAAAATGAGTTAATTCAGTCACCAGGTTAAGGATACTATGCAATGTTCTAGTCATCCTGTTGACAGGGTAGCATTATTATGGAGTCCTTAGTGCTCTCTGAACCTTGTTGTTTTCTTGCAGACGTTTCATTGCCAGGCTAGGCAACATCTTCAGTGCGAAAAGGGAGTGGGATTTGCTCTCTGTTTATATACCCTGGCTTGTCCTGCCTGTGTTGGTGGGGGTGTTGTACTCTCCTTGGTAGTTCCTTGATTGGGCGTTTGATTGGTGCTTGGTTGACTGACTGAGTTAATAGTTCCTTGATTAGGGTCTATTGTGCTGTTTGATTGCTCCTCTGGTGCTAATCTTGCTGTTAATCTTTGCATATCTTGTTGATTGCTGGCAAAGAGGTGTTCTGGTCTTCTGGCTTTTCTATTGTCTCTTATGAATGGTATGTAAATGTTGTTTACCTCTATGCGTCTGTTGATGGCTGCTTTGTCTGAGTGCCAAGCTTCCAGGAATTCTCAGTTTCCCAGTTGAAAGTATGGTTAAGTCTGTCCATGTGTTGTGAGATTAAGGAGTTTTCATCGTGTCTTCTGACTGCTAGTTGGTGTTCGTGGATGTGTTCTGCTAGTCTTCTGCCAGTCTGTCCTACATAGTGGCTGCTACAGTCCTTACACTGTATGTTGTAGATAACTCCTGTTTTTTCTTCTTGGGCTACTGGGTCTTTTGGTTTACTTACGATGTTCCGAAGGGTTTTGGTTGGTTTGTGTGCTACGTTGATGCCGTGTGGATGTAACGATCTATTTGTAGTTTCTGAGATGTTTCTGATGTATGGCAGTGTAATCCTTTTCATAGCTTCTGTTGGTTTTGCTGTAGTTGGTTGAGTGGTCAGGCACTTTTTGATAAAGTTGCGTGGGTATCCATTTTGCTGGTTAGCAATTAGCTAGCATTATTATCTCCATTGGCAAAAGAGGGTGTTGCTGTTGGTCTGAAATAACCAAAGATGCATCATGGTTTGCCTACGATTCAGTGGCTGAAATGATCTGGATCATTGGTCATTCTTTGGCTCCAGATTTAAAATCATTTATCTTTTAGATTTCACAAGCACATCTAATCCTTTCCTCAAATCCGCTTCCTTTTGGAAGTTAGCTACATTGATACATTTGGTGAGTGCCAATTTATGAGCATTTACACAGCTGCCCTAGTATAACTAAACCAATTTTAAATCATAGTCTCTGTTAAATCAATGAAATTTGACATGGAAAGAGCCCTCTGGAGACAGATGTGTGTGTTCATTACTCTTCCATAGTCAACAGATTTCACCCAGACTCTTTAAGACAGCTTTTTAAAGCTTGTGTAATAGACTAAGATCTTATTTAAATGTTTGTAGATAAGTGATTGTTCTTTTAATTAAAAATACAGGTTTTTTTCCCCATTGACATCATTTTCTCCAGTTTAATAACAATTGTATTTCCTCCATTGTTCTTTTCCGTAATAAAACCTTGTACATATGTTGCAAGGACTTGGAGCATGTGCACACATGTGTGTGTACTTACTTCTGCTAGTTCCAAATCACATGTTTTCTGTTTCAACCAACGGAATTTCTTCTGGAACCCCCAAAATACCCTGGCTGTCACACTTCTGAGCAACAAAGGGAGTTTGAAATCATGGGATAATGCAAACGCCTTTCAAAATAAGTTTATGAATGTGAATGCTAATATTGAATATTCTCTGATCCCTTCTTCCCATCAAAAGAGGTTTTCTCTCTAGTTGGGTTGATGCTGGAACCAATCAGTGGTTGTCAGAAGAATCTGCAGATATAGCTGAATGTTAACTTTCCTATAGAAACAAAAAATTGGGAGCAGTTAAGCAGGGGATAAATTAGAATGAACAAAGTAGATATTTTAGAAGAAGACCCCCAAAAAGAAGGAGGAGGAGGGGGAGGAGGAGGACTTCAGGATGCAAGAAATTGTTTATTGTAGAGCAACCTATTGGTCACCCTACAGGTAGTCCTCGCTTAACGACCACAATTGGGACTGGGATTTTGGTTGCTAAGCAAAGTGGTCATTAAAAGAATCTGATCAAATTCTATGACCTTTTTGCAGCGGCCATTAAAGGAACCACATGATTGTTAAGTGAACCACGTGGTTGTTAAGTGAATCACGTGGTTCCCCACTGATTTTGCAATGGTAATAAATGTGAACCGATTGCCAAGCACCTGAATCGTGATCATGTGATTGCGGGGATGCTGTGACTGTTGTAAGTATGAGGACCAGTCATAACTCAGTTTTTTCAGCACCGTCGTAAGTCCAAACCATCGCTAAACGAATGGTTGTTAAGCAAGGACTACCTGTATTTATTTATTTGATTGATTTATATCCCACCTTTCGTCTAGAGCAGGATTTTCCAAACTGTAAAGTATACGTCCCTTGGGGAGGTGCAGACAGAGTCCAGGGGAGGTGTAAAGTTTTTTTATTTTTTATGTCTTTATTAAAAAATAAAGGTTGCATTATTTTCATTGTTCATTTGTGTTCACGTTGTGTTTGGATTTTTAGGGGAGGTGTGTACATTAAGATCACACTAAAGGGAGGTGTGAGGGCAAAACGTTTAGGAACCTCTGCTCTAGATGCTCAAGGAGGCTTGCATGGGGATCAGAGATGGGCTGGCCAAACGTCCACCTTTACTTTCCATGGCTGAGGGTTTACTTGAACCTGGCTCCCTGGCTCCTGAGCCACACCTTAACCACTGTGCCACATTCTTTGAGATGTGCTCAACTCCTAGTGACGTCATAGCCAAGCCCATGTAATTTCCTTAGCAAAAAATATGGAAGTGGTTTGCTACTCTGATCTCTCTCCTCTCTCTTCCTCTCCTCTCTCCATTCTCCTCTGTTCTCCCTCTTTTGTCTCCTCTCTCCTCTCTCTCTCTCATTTAACCAAAAGATTGGAGTCCTGAAAATGTGAGGCCTTGTTTTAGTTGCTTCCAGCATCCTATGTTTCTCTCCATCACATTTTTTTCTTTTCCCTCTCATTCTTTAGGATTAGAAATGCCCACACGATCTGCCTTGTCAGTGTTTCTATTCTCTCTTTTAAAAAAAAAAAAAAACCACCACACCGCTGTTTCCGCTCCTTTTTCTCTTCCAATAATGCTGAGATGCTGCTTCAGCAGAGTGGGTGGGGATAGGGTGTAGGGTGGGAATAGGTTGTGACCTAGATGACAGATGCTTCAGAAATTAGAAGGGGAAACTGCTGAGTCAGAGACCAAATTATTTGTAATCCCAGGATTGTCTTTAGTTCAATAATCACCAGTAAGGCCTGCTAAGTCTCGAAATGAACCCTGGGGGAGAAAAGAGTTACAGAAATCTGTTCAACTTCTTAAAAAGTGCTCACGAGAAGGATTCTCGCCTAGTCTATCCTTTTTTTCCCCTAGATGAAAAATGACCGCTCTTCTCAAACTGACCTCTCCATTAGATCAGCCAATTGGTGGAGCATGACACCGATTTAAAGGTGGCCATGGGGAAAATAAAATAAAATAAAATAAAACAATTTAGTTTGGGCTTCTTTAACAGCAGCAATCCAGTCAGACATGGGACCTGCTTTGAGTACCGGTCTTTGAAAGTACCGCGGATATGAGATATGTCCTCAGGTTGTGTGTGAACGAGTTGAACCAACTGTCAGGTGTAAAACTGTGCAGCTTCTGTCACCCAACACAGGTACACCTACACAATGTGCTTTCTGCAAAGCCAAATTTTGCAGGTACGTTGTGTCCAGAGGATCCCTTGTCATCTATAGTCCAATGGGCCTTCAGCTAGCAAAGACCTTGGGGTCACAGGAGAACCATTGTTACACACTTTAGCCAGTCATTCCTTTTGGCAAAAATCAGCAGGATCATGGCCATGTGGAGTAAATGCATAAGCTGTCTCAATGTGCATCACTGGGGATTAAGCATCATGTAATGTCTTCAGTTCTGCTTGAAGAGACCACACTGCAATGGCATCCAGAGAAGGACTCCTTAAGTGTGTTCTCTGAGGACTCATAGATATGCTGAACAATTTTAGCTGGTGCTGCCAAGGCTAGCTTGATACGTTCATGGGATTTTCTGCCTCATGTGCCAGAGGAATTGGGCTGGTTTAGGGTACTTTGCAGCTTGGTTGGAATGGGTGGTGATACCCTCAGAAAGTAGCCTCTAGTGGACATTGGTTGATCTTCAGAAGCTAAGCAGGGCTGGACCTGTTTTGTATTTGGATGGGAGACTACGAGGAAATTTGGGGGCATTAAATTAAGCTGGAAAATCAGTTTAAAAGAAGGCAAGAGTTTTATATTGCTGCCAAGAAAACTGTGTGGATGTGTCTATGAAGTCAAGCTCAACTCCTTTACTTTTCTCCAGGAAACAAAATGTTTTGGCCCGGCCCTGGGGGCAACTGAGCAAGCCAACTAGGAAATTGAACTCACTCCAGAGTTCCTGTTTGGGACAAAAGGGGTTAATTTGCTGCAGTATAAAACAATATCACATGCAAACTGTTTCTCCTTACATGAACCTATTCCTTCTGGCAAGTGAATCCCAGCAGTTAAATGAATTATACCACTTAAGCCAATTTCCCCCTCTTTTCTGATGTAAGTGTTAAGAAGAAGAAGAAAAAAATCTTCAAGGTCACCAAACCAAACTTGCTAGATTTGCAGAGAGAGAGAGAGAAAAAACAAACAATATATGGAGGGAAAAAAAACCAAGTTTGATAGATTTGCAAAGATAAGAAATGGAAAGGAAGTGGAATAGATGCAGTTGCCCATCCCTAATTAGAAGAGAGGATGTTTCGTGCCCAGGAGGGGCATTTGCAGATAGCAGGAGAGGAGCCCATGATGTCCTGGGTGTGAATGTGTGAATGTGTGTGAGAGAGAAAGAAGGAGAAGAATGGGTGTGAGCAAAACAGAGTGAGGGAATGGATGATGTTGTGATGGGCATTTGAACTCTGAGACTTAAGCAAGAAGGCCCTCCACCCCAAAAAAATATATATTCTTCCCCCTTTCCTTTAAGGGACTTGGAATATAAGAATGCTTCTATAGAATGTTAATCCTGCAGTTGTACTTAGGATAGAATAGCTGTGACCTCTTCATCAATATTTTTTTTATTTGTGTATTATTTATTATTCAAATTTATATGACCGCCCATCTCCCCCAACAGAGGACTCTGGATATTTGTCCTCTGGATAAGCAGAAGGGCCATCAGAACATATCTCTCCATCAGGGACACCCAAGGGAGGTCAAAAGAGTCAATATGGTGGCTGTGACCACATGATCAAAATCCTGCTCCTCTTGTAATTACAAGGCTCCTCTTTTTAGCCTTGTAATGCTAAAAAGAGACAGGACTTTGATCATGCAGTTGCAACCACCATGGTGATTTTTTTTATTTGCCCTGCAGATACCCTATTCTGCATTAGCATTGTTCTTAAAGTTATTACTGCCAAAGTGCACTATTACTACTAGTAGTAATAGCAATAGTAGTATAGAGTAAATTTATCTATCTATCTGTACACACACACACACACACACACCACAATTGACTCCTCAACGTTGCATACAAGAAAGCCAAAGCATATTAGAAATAGATAAGCAATCATATAACCTTTCAGCTTCAAAAACATTTTGGTATTTAAAGACCTTGAAAAGAAGGAAGTAGAAACACGAGTTTAATCCTATTTGGAGTTATAACTAAAATAATGTTAATAGATATCCCTGCCCCCAGGAAATACCTGGATGGGGAAGGAAATATTTGAAGGTCCCTTAAATCACGTAACAGATCTCTCCTGGTGGTGATGAATGCTTTGGCTGGTGATTTTTTTATTCTTTGATCTTGTTGGCTGCTGAGATATATTAAAGGCTGAAAGAAGGACCCTTCTATCCATGCCACAGAATTTTGGCCTTTGATGTGTTTTCCTTCTGTTTTGGGTGGGAAAAACATAAAATGTGCTTAAAAATAAACCCTCTTTCGAATCAAGCTTTCTGTCTGGCGATCTTGGGTATACTGTATGTCGTTTCCTGGATAGCAATAGAGATGTGCTTTGCTGAATCTAGCCGACAGCCTTGGCAACTCCTAGTGGTCTCCCATCGAAGCATTGACTGAGTCAACCCTGCTGATCTGGTTTTTTCCAAGATCAGCAAAGTGCTGCCTTAACAGCTGTTAAGAAAGAATTGGCTCCCTATTGAAAGCCAAATGCTTAGGGCAACAATAGGACACCAAAAGGTTGCCTTGCCCTGCCTTGTGCATTTTTTCCTTGCTTCTTTCATTTCATTTCATTTCACTGCATTTATTAATTACTGCAAATCTTATGCTGCTTGCTTCTGAAAGAGTGCTAAGCAGCTTACAGGCAATGCAAAAATAAAAGAAATAATAAAACGTAACCCAGCACCCTGAAAAATGACAGCAGCAGTCAACTTTTCTGTACATTAACACAACAGAGAAAACGAGTCACTGCAACAACTGTTGCACACTGGAGACAGAACACTATCATAGTATTTTTTTTTAATTCTTTATTTTATAGTAAAACATAAACAACAAAATCTGATAACATAACATAACATAACATAACATAACATAACATAACATAACATAACATAACATAACATAACATAACATAACATAACATAACAACATAACATAACATAACATAACATAACATAACATAACATAACATAACATAACATAACATAACATAACGGACATAAACATAAAGGACTACTTTCTCTCCATCCTTACCATCATATATTTATAAACAACTATAATCTCTAACTTATTTACATTATTTACATTAAGTTCCCAATTGAACTTTTTGAGTCTTTTCTATAAATTTATAGAAGGGACTCCAACATAAGTTGAATTCTTCTATGTTCTTATCATTCAACTGATTCGTCAGTTTGGCCATCTGTGCTAGGTCCATCGCTTTTATTGTCCGTTGCCCTGGACAAGATCGCGCCTATGCGACATCTCCGGCCCTGTTCGGCCCGTCACTCTCCGTGGTTTACGGAGGAGTTGAGGGCTTTGAAGAGGGTGAAGAGACGTCTGGAGCGCCGCTGGAGGAAGACGAAGACTGAATCTGATTGAACATAATCTAGAGCCGCTATTAAGGCCTACCTTGTGGCGGTAAGAGCGGCGAAACGTGAATATTTCTCCGCTCTTATTGCGTCCGCAGAATGCCGTCTGACGGCCCTGTTTAAGATTACAAGATCGCTTTTGGGTCGGGAACAAGGGGAGACCCATCTACAGGGCCGATCGGAAGAGTTTTCTGAGCATCTGCAGGACAAAATCGCTCAGATTCATTCCAAGTTGGACTCCAAGCGTGAGACAAGATCTGGGGAGATGCCAGAGGCTCGTACTTACCATGTTATCTGGGAGCAGTTTGATCCTGTTGGGCCTGATGAAGTAGACAGGATCCTTGGGATTGTAAATGCCACCACATGTCAACTTGACCCATGTCCCTCCTGGCTGGTGAAATCAGCTAGAGAGGTGACGTGTGGCTGGGTCCTGGCGATTATAAATTCGTCCTTGAGTGAGGGGGTGTTCCCGGCTGCCTTTAAGGAGGCACTGGTGCACCCCCTCCTCAAGAAACCATCTTTGGACCCTACTATTCTGGGCAATTTTCGCCCAGTCTCCCACCTTCCCTTTTTGGGAAAGGTGGTTGAGAAGGTGGTGGCATTGCAACTCCACAGGATTCTGGAGGAAACGGATTATCTGGACCCTTTTCAGTCAGGTTTCAGGCCAGGATATGGGACAGAGACTGCATTGGTCGCGCTTATGGATGATCTCTGGCGAGGGCGGGATGGAGGGAGTGCATCCATCCTGGCTCTCTTAGATCTCTCAGCAGCTTTCGATACCGTCGACCATGGTATACTCTTGGGGCGGCTCAGGGAGTTGGGGGCGGGCGTCGTCGTTTTGCGCTGGTTCGCCTCCTTCCTCCAGGGCTGTTCCCAGTCGGTGTTGATAGGAGAGGAGAGAGCTGACCCGCGACCCCTGTCTTATGGGGTGCCGCAGGGATCGGTTCTCTCTCCTCTCCTGTTCAACATCTACATGAAGCCGCTGGGCGAGATCATCCGTCACCACGGGATGAGGTATCACCAATATGCTGATGATACCCAGTTATACATCTCCATCCCGGGTGAAGTAGGTGATGCGGTCGATGCCCTATCTCAGTGTCTGGAGGCTGTGGGGGTCTGGATGGGGAACAACAGGCTTCAACTGAACCCTGGTAAGACGGAGTGGCTGTGGATTGATGGTCCCCCTAGATCCGGGAAGTTGTCATCTTTGGTTCTGGGTGGGGTAGCACTACCTCACTCGGATCCAGTGCGGAATCTGGGGGTCCTCCTGGACTCGCGACTCTTGCTCGAAGAGCAGGTGGCAGTCGTGGCCAGGAGAGCCTTTGCACAACTTCGAGTTGTGCGCCAGTTACGCCCTTTCCTGGATCAGGAGGCCCTCCGAACAGTCACTCATGCCCTTGTCATCTCCCGCATAGACTACTGTAATGCGCTCTACATGGGGCTACCCCTGAAGAGTATCCGGAAGCTTCAGCTGGTACAGAATGCGGCGGCACGAGCAGTTACGGGTGCCATAAGATCGGCACATGTAACACCTCTGCTACACGAGCTGCATTGGTTGCCAGTTTGCTTCCGGGTCCAACTCAAGGTGTTGGTGATTACCTTTAAAGCCCTATATGGCATAGGACCAGGGTACCTGAGGAACCGTCTCGTCCCGATAACGTCAGCCCGCCCCACCCGTGCGTGCAGAGAGGGCATGCTTCGGACACCCTCAACAAGAGAATTCCATCTAGCGGGGTCCAGGAGGCGTGCCTTCTCTGCGACAGCACCCGCCTTATGGAACATCTTGCCCCCAGAGGTGAGACTGGCCCCTTCACTCCTGGCCTTTCGGAAGGCCATTAAGACCTGGCTCTGCTGCCTGGCCTGGGACAACGGAGGTGGTAGTGCCTCCTGGGGTTGGCTGGCCCTGTAGCAATATGACCTGTGCTACGGTCCCCAATCCATCTTGGATTTTATTTTATTTTATTTTATATTTGGATATATTTTTATACATTTTCTATCTTGTATGGTTTTAAATATTTTAAATTTTTAAGTTTTAATTATTGTAACCCGCCCAGAGTCCCTTGTATGGGAGATGGGCGGGGAATAAATAAATAAATAAATAAATAAATAAATAAATAAATAAATAAAATAAAATAAAATAAAATAAATAAAAATGTCCTCTTCTAATATTTCACATATGGTTTCATGAATTTTATCCCAAAACCTTTTTGATTTTTGGCAAGTCCACCATAGATGAAAAAAGGTGCCGACTTCTTTCTTACATTTCCAACATTTATTAGGTATAGCAATATTCATTTTGGACAATGTATTAGGAGTTATGTACCATCTGTACATCATTTTAAAGAAATTTTCTTTCATAATTTAGAGTAAACTTTAGATCTTTTAACCATATTTTCTCCCAATTTTCAATTTGAATTCTATGACCTATATTTTCTTCCCATTTGGTTATACATTTCTTTTTTTGGTAAATTAGACAGAGTTCCCCATTGGGGGGAGATGGGCGGTCATATAAATTAAATAAATAAATAAAAATAAATAAATAAATAAATAAATAAATAAAATAAATGTTAATTTGTAATAAAATTTTATAAATTTTTGCAATCAGATGATTATCTTCTTTCCATAATACATTGTCCCAATTTACTGATTTTTCTTTAAACTTAAATTTTTTAGTATCTATCTTAAATTGTTCATTAATTTGTAAATAAGTAAACCAATTGCAAGTGATTCCTTCCTTTGCTAAATCTTCTCTAGTTTTGAGTTTAAAATTTGTACCCTTGAATATTAATAAATCTTTGTATTTTAACCAATTACACGAATTCAGATTTATCATAGTATTTTTTAACAGAATAATTGGAGATTTCATCTGTTCAGACCAAGGTTCTTTCTTTCTGACATCACTCCCTTTCGACATGTATGTGTATGGCACAGAGAAAAAAATTCTGCATTTTGGGATGGAAAATTGGCTTGCCAAAGTGACGCACACTAGGAAAGGTAAATACAAAAAAAAAACCATTTGTTGGAAAAAACATGCACAAATGTTTATAGAGATTCATTGAAACGTTTGCTGGCCAAACCAGGCCAAACAAAACTTGCAGCTGGGAAGATGAAACCTTTGGAACTTGGTGGAAGCCTTTCTTTCTTTTTCTTTTAAATATAATTTTATTAAGAATGCTTGTTGTGGGTTTTCCGGGCTGTGTGGCCATGTTCTGGCAGATTTGGTTCCTAACGTTTCGCCAGTCGCTGTGGCTGGCATCTTCAGAGGACAGGAGTACAGCTAGAAGATTCTCTCTGTGCCCAAGTGGAGGGTGTATGTTCCTGCTGGTGTTTATAGCTGCTGAGAGGGTGTGTGTCTTCTGTGGGTCATTTACAATCTTCTAGCTGTGCTCCTGTCCTCTGAAGATGCCAGCCACAGCTACTGGTGAAACGTTAGGAACCAAATCTGCCAGAACACGGCCACACAGCCCGGAAAACCCACAACAACCATCGGATTCCGGCCGTGAAAGCCTTCGGCTATATATTTATTAAGAATGTTGATTATAATAGTAAAATCTAATACAAGCTAAACTTAAAGAAAGAAAAGAAAATAGAGGGAAGGAGATGGAAGCCTTTATTTTAAAGAAAGTGACCGAAAGAGTTTGGAACAGCATTAGCTCTTACAACGTAGCATCATTGGCCATTAACCACAGAGCATGGAAAGCTACTTGAGGATGTGTGCAACAGGATAGAGTGAAATGGCAGGTTAATCTGCCGTTGCATGGCAGCCCTTTTGCACTGTTAGATGGATTATCTTCTCCCTTCGCCCATGTGAGCTGCCAATTAGGGGGCCCATAGATGCTCGGCTCTGCAATTTGAGATGTTCACAGAGATCCAGCAGGAAGGGAAAAAAAGTCTTTAATCAGCTAAGCATTGAAACCTCTTAAAAGAAAGCTAACAGGGTTTGAGGGGGAAAAGTGGTTTTGGTATTGGAAAATAGGTTTTCCTTTCCCTTCCTTTTTCTAAAAAAAATCTCCATTTCCTTCACACTTCACTCACTCCCTAGATTGCTCTGAGATCTACAAAACAAGCCAAGTGTGAATACCCTTGATTGAAGCATCCCTGAATTAGCACAAGCAATAGATTGTCAATCGAACTGTATTTCCCCCCACTCTTCCAATAACTGCAGAATTGGGGACAAAGTCCTGCTTATATTTCCCACCTCATTGCAGCATTTCAGTCCCCAAAGCCTGTCTCACCCAAAGTAAATTGGAAGCTTGAGAATTTAGGACTCTAATAATCAGCTTGCTTGGCCCCCCTTGTAATAAATTGTACAGCGGTCACTCAATAGCTGGATCTATGTAGCCGCAGACTTGGCAGGGAAGGACTTCTCTGTTTCACAGGGCAATATTTTCCCTATTCCTTTTGGAACATGGAGAGATAGAGAAGCAATTATCAAGGGACAAGGAGCTTAAAAAATATCAGAAGCCAAGTTATTGAGATTTTAAGTGTTTCCTTCCTTCCTTCCTTCCTTCCTTCCTTCCTTCCTTCCTTCCTTCCTTCCTTCCTTCCTTCCTTCCTTCCTTGCTTGCTTGCTTGCTTGCTTGCTTGCTTCCTTGCTTCCTTGCTTCCTTGCTTCCTTGCTTCCTTGCTTCCTTCCTTCTGCATGTATCTCTGTCTTTCTCTTTCTCTTTCTCTTTCTCTCTCTCTTTCTCTTTCTCTTTCTCTTTCTCTTTCTCTTTCTCTTTCTCTTTCTCTTTCTCTTTCTCTTTCTCTTTCTCTTTCTCTTTCTCTTTCTCTTTCTCTCTCTCTCTCTCTCTCTCTCTCTCTCTTTCTCTGTGTGTGTGTGTGTTTTAAGAATATCAGATCCATGATTATTGCTTGGAATATATTTGGACTCTTGGCACCACCTGATAAGGTTTGGGAGACCAGCACCAAATTCTGTCTCCAGAGAGTTGCATAATGCTATAGGTAGTCCTCACTTAACGACTACAATTGGGACCGGGATTTTGGTTGCTAAGAGAAGTGGTCATTAAGCGGATCTGACCCAAGTTTACGACCTTTGGTGGCGGTTGTTAAGAGAATCACCGCAGTCATTAAGCAAACCACATGGTTGTTAAGCGAATCATGTGGTTCCCCATTGATTTTGCTTGTCAGAAGCTGGCTGGAAAGGTCAAAAATGGTACTCATGTGACCATGGGACACTGTGACTGTCGTAAGTGTGAGAACCGGTCGTATGAACGTTTTTTCAGCACCGGCATAAGTTCGAACCATTGCTAAATAAATGGTTGTTAAGTAAGGACTACCTGTACTCTTTTCCAATAAGGAGAAGAGCCAATTTGCTACACTTAGACTATCTTGCAAATTGTGTGAGAAATATTACTGCCCAACTGAAAAATAACTAATAGCTATCCATCATAGGAAGCTGCCCCTGAAATGCAGATTGTCCCTAACAGCACATCTCAAGGGAAAAACACACAAAAATGAATATGATGATAATTTGTCCCTGTGTACCATCGTTGGAATGCAGGGTGTCTGGAAATGAAGCTTCCTCCCTAGAGAGCTCCTTGCATGGGGAAAGCTAGCTGATAAGGGAGGACGGTGCTTGCTATTGTATAAGAAATGGTGGCAAAGCCATGTGAATGCAATTAATTTGCTATTCGGATTGGAGCCATGGGTTTGCACCAGGAGGGAACATTTAATTTTTAAACTGTTAGACTTACTGAGTAATAAAAGCTCCTGGTAGCTTACAATAAAGCAAGAGTGACAGCCGTGCCAAGTACTGATTAAAGCTGTTGGATTGGAAGATTCAAATCCATCCTGCAGGGTGAGTTTGAGCCAGTCATCTCAATCCAAACTACCTCACCGGGGGTGGGGGAGCAGGGGTTGCCCGAGAAGTGAATTTTATGCACGCACCTGGTGCTTTTAGAGCAGTGTTTCTCAACCTTGGCAACTTTAAGATGTCTGGACTTCAACTCCAGAATTCCCCAGCCAGCATGCTTTAAGATGGGTGGACTTCAACTCCCAGAATCCCCCAGCCAGCATACTGGCTGGGGAATTCTGGGAGTTGAAGTCCACTCATCTTAAAGTTGCTAAGGTTGAGAAACAATGTTTTAGAGCAGCAGTCCCCAACCTTTCTGGCACCAGGAACCGGTCATGGAAGAAAATTTTTCCATGGACCGGGGTGGGTGGGGTGGGTTTGCAGGCGGGAGCCAATTGTGTGCACCGGGGGGCGGGGTTTGCAGGCAGGAGCCAATCACATGCACCGGGGGGTGGGTTTTGCAGGCGGGAGCCCTGCGGCCCACTTCCTAACTAGTGGGCCACAGCCCACAGGTTGGGGACCCCTGTTTTAGAGGAAGGCAGGATAGAAATCTAGCAAACAGATGACCAAGGTCAAAAATAAGATTAGATTATATAACCACTTGGGAAAGACTAGCACAGAGTGAGACAAATGCCACGAAGATCAAAGGGACTGAAGATCAGGAGTGGCACACTCTGATCCTCCTTCTTACCCAAATCTCTTTTCTGTCTTTGGTATTGGATGAGCCTGCTGAATACATGTGCAAATCACAGATCCTCAGTAAGGTAAGAGGGGCTAGGCTGTGACCAGAAACATGCAGAAGTTCCATATCCTTACTGCTCCGGTATAATGTGCAACATCTTTGGAACTCAACACCTCAAATTGTCCTTGCTCATAATAGCAGATGTTACTCCTAAACCATGATGGGCTCCCATCGTTCACATTCTGAATATTCTCATTCCTTCTTCCACTTCATATCTCCCAATGCATTGAGAGTACTTGGGGAAGGTTCATCTCAAGTTCTGAGAAGTATGTTCCCTGAGTTCTCCACCTCTCAAGTTCACATCGACTTGCAGAGCTCTTCCTTCTTGTTGAGTCTGCTACCCTTGGAGGGGATGCTTGTCTAAAATGATGCTCCAATGCAATTAATCCCTCTCCAGCTTTCTCCTGCCTCCGAGCTACCTCTTTTGCAGGATGGTCCTATTTTTATTTTCTCGGCAACCGTTTCTGAAAAAGGGCTCGGTAGAGCAGAGTCGTTATGAAGGGCCACCTCTGACCTTTTCACTTTCAGCAGAAGGTTATTGTCTTAAATGGCACCTCCAGCTTTGCAATTCCCTATTTGATCCTTTGTAACTCCAGCTCAGACACCTGATATGTAATTTTCATCTGCTGCCACCGTTGTCCGCCCCTCTCTGCGCTTGCCACCCCCTAACACTCCAACGCATTATTGCAGGAACTAATTTTGTCTGGACTATTATTAGATTGTGAGATCAGGGCCACATAGAGGTCGTAAAATGTTTCATTCTCTCCGAACGGCCATCCTACCACCATCAGGTGCCATAACGTGAGGTTTGCTTATTGTGCATATTGCTTAGAGTTGCAAATTGCCCATTACCCGGCTTAAACACCTGGCATTTACATTCATTATAACCCTGACACCCCCTCTTTATGGCCTCCCAGGGGGGCCTTCCAATTGGTCAGAAGCACAAATGAATGTTTTATGATTACGATGAATGATGCGAGGGGCTCTGCAGGAAGGGGAAGCAGGAAGGTGGGAGGAAACCTTCAAACTCTCCAGAGTTTTCATCTACCACTGGCTCAGGACTTTCTGTACTGGGGTGGGTGTGGGTATGTGGGTGTGTGAATGGGATCTCTCCTGTCCTGGTTACCAAATGATTGAAAGCAACTACTGAGTATGTAAAGGAAGAGAGCTGGGAGGCAGAGAATGGAAGGGAAGTAAATTGAAATTCCACAATCAAAACTAAATACTCTGCAAAAAAATATTTTCTTGCTGTACTTGCTGTTATTACATCTTGTCGTCTTTCCATTGCATTCAGAGTAACGTACAAGGAATCCCTAGATCAGCCTTTCTCAACCTTTGGACCCTGGAGGAACCCTTGAAATATTTTTCAGGCCTCGGGGAACCCCTGCACATTCAGGCTCAAATGTAGGCCAGAAGTTACAAAATTAATCTATTTGTTTTATGGGTAGGCCTGCATGAACAGTGTTCTTAAACTAAAAATGAAGAATGAAACTTACCTCTTTAATGTGAAGTTGCCCAAATTTGAAATATTTTCTGTCTAGGATGTAGATTTCTAGACCAGCATATTTTCGAAGGGATTTAAAAAGAATGTGCAGAAATATTTGTCAGATCAGAACAGTGTTTCTCAATCTCTGCAGTATTCAGATGTGTGGACTTCAACTCCCGGAGTTCCCCGGCCAGCCATACTGGCTGGGGAATTCTGGGAGTTGAAGTCCACACATCTTAAAATGGCCAAGGTTGAGAAACACTGCATTAGAGAATGTTGATTGGTGAGAATTCTGCGAATCCGCTACTCAGAACTGGCTGGGGAATTCTGGGAGTTGAAGTCCACACATCTTAAAATGGCCAAGGTTGAGAAACACTGCTCTAATGTACGTATGCATTCATCTGAAGTTAGCCAAGTCCTTGAGACACTACAAACTTGTAGTCTAGGCACAATTCATTTTCAGCTCACACAAGTTGATATACTAATGTAGCTAAGAGTCACCTCCAACTATGATATAACCCATGATATAATAAATAATGTTGACCCAGATTAGGAGGACATGGACTCCATCAGTACAGTTGTTACCACTATGAGAGCTTAATTCTTAGGAGGTCCCAGGAAGAACAATTGCTACTGTAAGTAAGCTGAGAGCTATAAATGAAGTAAATGTGTGAAGTACAATTTTCACATAGACAAAGGTAATTTCAAAAATGCTTCTCACTTGGTCTTTAGCATTTGGGTATGAATCCATCATCAGACATCATCCCGAGGATTAAACTAGCCACAAATGTTGAATGCAGGTGTTTCAAGGATAAACAGAGCAGAAAATGTCCTGAATCATTAAAACTAAAATTAACTTGCTAAATAAAACATACTGAAATTTTGAGACAAATTGAAATCAATGCAAAATTGACTTATATCTTTTTTTCTAAACTTTTCTGAACACTTTAAAACTGTGGCCCATCCATCTTTTCCCTCTCTCTCTCTTTAATGCCCCCAGGCTGATAGCTTGTCATCATGTGCCATTGTTCCCCAGGAGTAATTAAGTCCCATTTTAAAGTGTGCGGATGCCGAGATGTGTCTTTCTTTTGAAATTTAGTTTAAAGATCAGGAAGTAAGAAGAAATAACACCTGGAAATGTTCTGTGGTGGTAAATAAATGCCAACTATCAAAGTTTTGTTCCTCCCACATGAATGGGAAGCTTTACTCACCCCAATCCACCATCTCTATTCCATACATACTCTGCATTAGGCAATGTTTATTAGACTAGTTCAGACACCAATCAACTGTCCAACCCTTGAGAGTACAGATTGCTGGGCATTCACTTAGAGTCTCTGATTCATAGCCAAAACACTTACCATTCACCCTCTATCCTCTCCCTTAGTCACTGTTGCGCCTTAGAAACAGGTGTGGAAACTCAAGACCTAGCATCGTGTCTTCTAGCCTGAATTCACACAGCACAGGAGCGTTGTGAGAAAAGACACAGCAAGACATCGGTCAGTTTTTCTCCAATAACTTCACACAGTCTGCTCACTCTGTCCCATTATACCCTGCAAGTTAGTCGTGTTCCAGAGATGGAGGGTAATACAAACTGACTGAGCCTCATTTCAAGGCTGGCCATGGGGGGGCATCACCCATTACTCTGAAGGCATCAGCCTAGCTTAGTGGGCAAGGCTGAGCCAGATGTTAAACTGAGATAGACAGTGCCCCGGTGTTCGTGTTGAGGTCCTCTAGAATATTCAAAGATAACCAGCCCCTGCTAGGGAAAGTGGAAGGCCAAAGGAAGAGGGGCAAGATGGATGGATGATATTCTGGAGGTGACGGACTCGACCGTGGGGGAGCTGGGGGTGGCGACGGCCGACAGGAAGCTCTGGCGTGGGCTGGTCCATGAGGTCACGAAGAGTCGGAAGTGACTGAACGAATAAACAACAACAACCAGCCCCTTAGGAATCCTTCATTCCCAACCTAGCTCCAAACAACTCAGTATGGGAACTGAAAGGGTACTATACTCCCTTTTGTTGATCACGTGTCTGGCTCTAATGATCCTTATGCTTGATTTAGCCTTTGATTAGAGCAATTGATCTGATAAAAAACCATAATTTGAACAATATTTTTCCCCAATGGAGGTATATCATTGTTATAGTAATTCACTGCCAGTGTAAAACCACTGAATTTGATCAATGTTTTAGGGAGCTGTCCTATAATTACATACAGTACCAGGAATTGAACTACTTATCTATCGCTGCTGTTCTTCATCCAGCTTATAGACCGGGTAACGAAAGGAAGGTACTGTAGAGAGAAAGGAAGATGACCTTGACAGAAATATGCAGGAACTGTTACCTAGGTTAAAGGGGCTGAAGCATTTTTAAGTCCAGAGCAAGGAGATAACAGCTGCTCCGGCAAATGCCTCCCTGATTCACTGGAGTTTAAGGAGGGGGAGGTATGGCACAATCAGATATGACTCTGTTATTATAGCTAATCTCAATAAAAGTTTTAGCCTTCCTGTGGAGCTGATTTCCTGTTCTGGTCTACGGAGTGGAGCTGACCGGTACTTCACCTATTGGAGCCTGACATTCAGACCAAATACATCAAGATGCAGAACAGCAGTGCATAATGTTTAAGTGTGCATGCAGTGTTTGTGCATGAGCTGGTGGTGGACAAGTCCCTTTTCTTCTGGACGAGATAGAAGCAGAGAGGAGCAGACAAGGGGAAAATTGCGAAGGGAGAAATCAATAAATGAAGCACAACAAACACAACAATAACACAAGGAAACACAACAGACCAATCTACTTTCCTTAGCATGCATTGACAATGAAGCATACACACTACCCCAAATTAATACCTGTTTGTTGGCCCCCAGACTTTTGGGTCTTTTGCACTGAAAGAACTGCTTTGCCCACCTCCAGTGATAGGATCCTTCTGAAAGTAGGAATGGCAAGATCTCTTCTTGATGGTAACTCCTTAAACTTCAGGAGCACCTCTACCGTTTCCACAATTTGGTGGTGAAGCCAGGCTGTGGTTTGTTTTTTATTTCCCCTCTCCATCACAATTATTTTTTTCTTGCTTCCTAGTGAAAATGAATGGTTGCCAGCTGCAAACAGAGCAAAATTCATGCATCAATGCCCAGGGATGGTCATTGATTCAGGTGGGGAGCTTTATGGGTTGCTAAAAATGAAGCAACATTGAGAGACAACATTTAGGTCTCCAAGGCCTCCATGTGAGAGAGAAGCAAAAATTACTTCAACAACAAAAATTATTTCCTACAAACATGTAGGCCAGGAGATGAAATGAGGACATGTGACTGGCCCACAAGTTGATTCCATCCACCACTCTCATCCTTGAACTATGAGTGTAGCTGAAAAACTGCTTTTTCCCATTTGTTCCTACTTAGTTATTATGATGAAATGCTCCTTCCAAGTCTGAAGTAGTAGCAATCTGGAAAAGGGGGGTCTTTCTAGTGATCCCCAAATTCTTCAATACCCTCTCTAGAGAGACCAACCTGGCACCTTCCCTGCATTTATTTATACATTGGACCTCATGACATGATTAAGAAAGTGAGAATCATGCAGAATTTAATCAAGAGTTTAAATCCAAGATTTGGGGATGGGGTACAGAATCTTGGATAATGTGAACTCTTTTATTAATGAGTTCATTAAGGTGGAGTCTCTAAACATCTCAAGTCTCTTCCTCCCAGACATTTTGCATCCTGGACTGAGCTGCCATTTGCCAGATGTTAACAAACTCCTCCCCCATTGGTTGCTTATGTATGTCTAGAGTTCCACCTGTTGCTTTCATGATGTCCTCACAATGTCTCTATGGCTCTGCTCTTCCAGGCAGCCTTTAAACTTGAATCATTTTATTTAGTTTTAATTCTGATAAAATTCTTTTTAACCTAATATTGATTGGATTATTATCCCCTGTTTTTATCTACACTTTTCTTATATGCTTCCCCTCTGTAACAAGGACATTTGTCGCATGAGCAATATACAGATTGATAAGATAGAGTGATAAAATTTGGATTATAGAAAAAAAAAAACTTTCTTCCTTTGGCTTTTCCATGAAGTATCTTTTGCAACAAGCTTGACTGCAGGAATTTCATGGACTAAGCCGTGTCTTCTTGGAAACACTATGGAATTGGTTTACCACTGTCTTCTCCTGGGATATTCCACCCCGCTTATTTTGCAATCTAGTCTACAAATCTAGTCCTGGCATTTCCTAGCATTCTCTTATCCAAGTACTAACAAAGTCCAACTTTAGCTTTTTGAGATTCACTAAGGTTCTCTGGATGCTGACACCCAGCTGGACTACATTTGGCATAAAAAGAGGGATATGTCAGCTTGTGAGGAAATCTCAGGGGTGTTCCCAAAGAAGGGTAGCTAAAACGATCAGGTAACATGCCTGAATATGTCCAATAGACTGAACAATTTGTGGCCAAAAAACTAGACAGACGATCTTTCCCAATTTCTCTAAAGGAAGAAATTTCTCCAGACATTTGTCAATGGCATTTTTTTTTAATCCATTCAGTCGTGTCTGATTCCCTGAGACTTCCTGGACAAGTTTCTGCAGTTTTCTTGGCAAGGTTTTTCAAAGTGGTTTGCCATTGCCTCCCTCCTAGGGCTGAGAGAAAGTGACTGGCCCAAGGTCACCCAGCTGTTTTGTGCCTATGGTGGGACTACAACTCACGGTCTCCTGGTTTCTAGCCCAGTGCCTTAACCACTACACCAAACTGGCTTTCGTTAATGGCATAATGCTTCCTTAATGGGAACATTAGCAGCAGAATTGAAAAAGGCCAAGAAAAACTTCCCATATGATGATGAGGAGGAGGAAATTAATATCCCATATTTCCTTGTGGTGGAATACATTAGGGTCTCCCCTCATTTTATACTGACAACAACAACCCATTGAGGTAGCTTGGGCTAAGAGAATGGCCAGCCTGAAGATGAATTTGAACCTGGGTCTCTCCAGCACTAATCCAGCACCTGAACAGCCTACGTTTCTCACTAATGTCTGCTTTAGAACTGACTTAGTGTGGGTAGCAATGAGCTGCAGACCACTGAGGAGGCAATGGTAGAATAAAAGATGCAGTTTGAAATTAAGAGAGAGGACCAGGGGGTGTTCATTTGTGTGAAGCTTGCTTTGGATCTCAGCCTTGTATAAACATAGACAAATGCACATGGATGAATAATCCTCTCCTGATGAAGGTGAGAATTATGTAACAAAACAAATTTGGAAACCTGGCAGTTTGTGAATGCTCTGCTACAGAGAAGAAGAGGAATATATTTTCTTGTTTTCGGGTGTTTGGCGTATTTGTGCTGAAGCCTGATCATAATTCCTATATTTTCAAACATTAGCATTTGGTGCATAAGAAACCATACAGTGGAATAGACATACTGCCAGGTGACTCAAGTTCAGTAGGTGAAGAGAACTGAATGAGATTTCAACTCTGCTCTGTTGTTTTGTAGGTTTATATATAGTGGTTAAGTAGTTTGCATTTATTTACTTAATAAAATTTGGTCTCTTATCTACATATGTTGGGAGGGGGTTGTGCAGGCCTTTGAATTTGATTCTGAAAACATGGAGTTAGCAATTGACTGCAATTATTTAAAGCAGCCACATCTTTTCTGGGGATTGTGATGATGAAAAGACATAGGTGCTTTATGTAGGAATTCTGGGATGGTAGTACCAGAACTCCACACAGCTTTTTATTAGTATGTAGCAGAGTAGAAGCGTTCCCATAAACTTGCACAAGGCTTAATCAGTTCAAAACACAAAATAAACACACTTCACACATTAATGTAAAGTTACATAAAAAAAGAGTTTACAGTTTTATTGTAACTCACAGTCCTTAGTAGAAATGGTCCATGCACGCGAGCAATTGGTTCTGACCAAACCCACAGTCTTCCTTAAGGTGGCCTTGCTGTATGGAAGTATGAGAAACGTGGCAGCAGCCATAGCTGAGCCATCCTCCTTGGTAGAAGATTCGAGCAGAAAGAAAAAAGAGAAGGGAACAGGAAACCGGAAACCGGGATTCAGCCCCTCCCACAGAAAGCAAGTAAGATTAGGTTACAGCAGAGGCTGCCTCCTCCTTCAAGCTTTGTGTGAGACGTGCTTGGTTGAAACCCAATCTCTAACACTTTAAAGAGCTGCAGACGGGTGTTATGTTTGCCCCTAACACATATTCTTTCCTGTGGCATGAACCACAATGCTGTGTTGAATGGAAGATGCCCTTTAGCGTCAGAAACTACATGGCAAGCAATCAAAATGAATAAAAGTTGTTGGAAAAAATGAGCAGGAGACTGTCTATGTGAAAGGAGAAGAATGAGGAGGAAAAAATATTAGCTTTGCTTTGGCTGCACTTTGTAATAAATTTGGTAGAAAATAATTCCCCTTGAGCCCAGAGACACATACTTCTAAATAAAAACACTTGCACTTCAGCTACTGTATACCTATGAAATCTGCCTGATTGGTCTCTCTTAAGTGCACACTCCATGGCAAACCCAGGTTTGTGACTGCAAAATTTGTGAAGTCACCTAGAGGAAACAGAAGTTTGCTTTCCACAAATCAGAGTTGTCATGTGCACACAACATACATACAAAATTAATGTTGATAAAATCCTGCTCTTTTTCTGCATGTTCAAACATTCTATCAATGTCTGAAGTTCTCTTGGCCAATTTAGTAACTTAAAGCAAAGTTTAGGGGGGCAGGATGCAAACTAGTCAGGGAGGGGAATATGGCAGAAAATGATAAAAAGTTGAATTGAACTTTAGCTGAAACATTTGCCTGGTAACTGTTAACTGCTGAGCCACAAAACGTTTCACACAATGTGCAATAGTGCATCAAATTCAAACAAACCCTGACATGTGAATAGCAACATGCTTGCAGTACAGGGACAACTCAATGCCTCCCAGGCTGTGTCTCTTCATCTTTGAATTCTTCATTTCTTCTCAGCTGTCTGACAGGCTACATTGACAAGCGGATTCAAGAGCTCAGCTGAAACTGCCAGAGGTCACCACTAATTATGATTAAACTTTTTGCAGATTCACATGAAGATCAGAGAAAGTATGTGTATGTATATGTGTGTGTGTGAGAGAGAGAGAGAGAGAATATACAGTATCTGGAAAGGCAACATGCATGTCTATTGTCCACATTTAAAGCCAGTAAGGGAAATCAAGACTGAAGCTTCACATCTGTGTGTGTTTTATTGCATGAAATTGTCAGGAAGGTTTATTCCTTTCAAGAAGACAAGTGAATGGCAACCTGCCATTTTTGCTAGGATGGAGACGAACATTTGGCTGTTCCATGCATGCAGGTCATGCATGCAGGGTTTGCACCATGCGTAAGTGAACAAGACTCACAAAACTCACAAAACTAACGTCTCCAACAATTCAGAGGAAAGAGTTTTCCATTCAACTATTGGCCTTTAAGTGCTAAGGAAGGAAGGGAGATCTAAGCAGGTAGCAGCATCTGGCTAATCTTGCCTGGGATCAGAAGCTCAGACTTGGACCTGTTTAGTGCTTCTTCTGGGCCAATCCCAATCCTGTAGGCTAGACCAGGTGGTCAAAATTCATCCTGGAAAGAGGCAAGGGCAAACCAATTCACGGTTTCCAAAACCCCTATATAGATGAATCATAGATGAAGTCACTAGAAGTGGAGCTGAACGCAGAGGAGATTTTACCTTCATATTTTAGCAGCAGCTGTTAATCAAACCTTTATCAAGTTGACCACGATGGGTGGTGTTTCTTCACTAACTCTTCCCAAAGGGGAGTCAGTCCCAGTGAAAAGCAAAGAGTGTTCTCTGCAGCATAACCTAGTTAGTGAATTGCTCGCCCACATAGCAACACTGTGCAGTGGAAGAAGGCTTGCAGTCTTTATCAAAACTCTTGGCCATCCTTCAAAATTCCAAAGATGGAAATATGTTGTTGGGTCCTCCACCCCCCCCCCCTTCATATTGTACTCTAGGAGCAATGCAATTTTCTGCATGCAGAATCCTTGGTGGTCTCTGAGCTTGGTTGTTTGCTTGCAGATGTTTAATTGACCAACTAGGTAACATCATCCGTGCTAATGAGTGTGGGGTTTGCTCCCTGTTTATATACAGTAGCTTGCCCTGCCAGTGTTGGTGGAGGTGTGTTTCTCTCCTTGGTAGTTCCTTGATTGGGGTATTGTTTTCTGCTTGATTGTTTCTCTGGTGTTAATCCCTGCTTATCTGGGGGGTGGCTGCTGGAGAGGATGTGTTATTTTTGTTTCCTTCTTAGCTTTTTTATTGTCTCTTTTGAATGGTGTGTAAATGTGGTTTATCTCTATGTGTCTCTTGATCGCTGATGTGACTGAGTGCCAAGCTTCCAGGAATTCTCTAGCGTCTTTGGATTTGGCTTGGTTTAAGATGCTCACAGTTTCCCAGCTGAAAGTATGGTTGAGTCTGTCCATGTGTTGTGAGGAGTTTTCATTGTGTCTTCTGACTGCTAGTTGGTGTTCATGGATGCGCTCTGCTAGTCTTCTGCCTGTCTGTCCTACATAGTGGCTGTTACAGTCCTTACACTGTGTGAGAAAACTAAAACTATGTTGTAGATGACTCTTGTTTTTTCTTCTTGGGCTACTGGGTCTTATGGTTTACTTAAGATGTTTTAAGACGCTGATTCACACTTGGGGGTAGAGCAGAGAGGGCGAGATCAGTTCCCAGAATGGGAAAGTCACAACCTTTTTTATTCACCAGAATGACTTTCTGACACTTCTTTTCTCCTCCTTCTCCTCCTTCTCCTCCTTCTCCTCCTCCTTTTCCTTCCCTGGTTTCAGACTGGGGATCCCTTCTCTCTTTCCCCCCATTGGAAAATGAAAATGTATACTTGAAAATTGGCGATGTTGAGATGGAAAGTCACACCATGGCCAAGACTTCAATGTATTCTCTCTGAAACCAAAACTGATAGGCTTTTGCAGCTCTAGGAGGAGAAAAAAATAGCACAGAAATCTGTGTAATGTTTGCATAATACTTCTAATTTATAATATAATTCACTGAATAACTGAAGTTGAATCTCAGAGAAATATGTGCCATTCCAAGAGACTCCTTGATTAGTGCCTGCATACTGTATGTGAATTACTATCCAGCACATAAAATTATTACTGCCACATACATTCTTGCCCAATGACCTTTTTTCAGTAGTCTCAGAAACTTTTTAAAAACTCTTGTTTAATCTCAGTTTTTAATCCAAGTGACCTCATACCTGTCTATCAAAGGACCTTCATATTTCTGTTGATTAGTTATGAAAGTTGCTTGGAAAAGGCTTTATCATTTACCTTAAATGCCTCTTCTCAGCTGTCACTGGCTATTTAAAAACTCAGGGCACAACATCTGTTCAATTAAAATGCACATCTTACTGTCAGAGGGGAAGGAAGAGAGTGAGAGGCACTCATGGAGGGCGCCAGAGCTAGACATTATGGACTATGAGCCCCACCCCATCAATTGTCGCTGATGTGAACCAACATTCAAAACATTTTTGGATATTCCTTTTTATGTGAAACATCCCTGGAGTTCTGAGAAAAAGATGTGTTAGTCGCCTAAATTCTGGATAGATACAGAAATATATTTCTCCATAACTTCAGTCCTGCTTTGAGGATCAAGAGTTGTGTGGGATTTGATAATGTGACATTGTGGGCAGGGGTAGAGAATTACAAAATCCAGTCTCTGGTTTCCACCACCACTACTTCTTTTAGAGTTCTTTGGCATTATCAAGAATAGGATGTTTTGTTATGTGAACTATATGGGATTTGGAGCCTTTTTTCTAGAGATGTTCCAGAGATGTCCAGCCTGAGGTTCATTCAGTTTATTTATTTATGCATCTGCTTGCTTGGAGCTTATGTACTCCTCCTGTCAACAATGCCTCTGATGAGCATACCATCTACAATAATGAAATTAAAAACATAATCCCCTAAATATTTCTCAATTGCACCCCAGTCAACAGGTGCACTTTCTCCAGGAGAGTCCAAACGCCAGATCATTCCATCAGAAGTTCTGATGGTCTTCCAAAATCCTGGGGTAGTCTCACGACCCCAACCCTAAATGATTTGAAAATCAGTCACCACCTCTCAAAATAACTGACAAACCAGTGCTCCTAGCATAATAGAAAAAAGACAAATGAAGCTTGTTTCACACACATAAACACATTTGTGACCTTGGAAAGTAATGCTGTCCCTGGATAATGCATTTGCCTTCTTTTTCTCAGCCCCGCACCAAGTTGTTCTTTCCCTCAACATGCTGAGTTGATGAAGATGATGGAGGGAATTTATACCTTCTGCACTTGCTTCTCAGATTTTGACTAACGTCAGAGAAGAATCTGGGGGCTTTTAAAACTGATCTCTCATTTTGAGCAGTTTCAAGAATCATCTGCCCCCCCACCCCATGCCCAATTTGTCTCTTTAGGTGAAAAGCATCTTTAGGTACAAGTGGTGAAGCTATCATCTCTAGGAACAGAGTTCAATTGAAAGTGTCTATACTTTGTGTTATATTTTTGAACCAATACATGAATGGAAACTCGCCTATCCTTTGAAATTTGCACATCGTTTAAGGTTGTAATGCATTCCATCATTCACAACATGGGTACAAAATGTACATAATAGGAAAAAGAATATGCAAAGTACATAGATATCTGTGATAAATGATACTGGGGGAAAATCGTTCTATTGGAGAAAATTGTAAAAATTCACTTATCAGGAGAAAGACATTTTTCTAAGGTATTTTGCATTGCAAACATTTTTCCCCCTAATCTCAGAGGCCGAAAACTCAGTTAAGCCTTGAGAAACTGAGAAACTAAAATGGACAGATTTTACCCTCTGCTGATTTTCTTACCCAGTGACATGGAACTCCCAAAAGATATGTGTGAGCAAGAATGTGATGCTGAATTTGGGAGTCAAAACCTTGGTCTTCAGTTATGTCAGTCTCCTACCTCCACAGGGACTGAATTCACTTAACAACAACAACAACAACAAGCCTGGTTAATTCTTTTTCAATGTTCATTTTGCAGAAAGAACAAAAGGCTTTTCTGCAACTCCATGCCCATTGATTACGGGGATTATCGCACCATTCTGATTATCAGCATTAGGTTGCTTCAAGAACCATCAGAGGCAACATTAAATTGATTCCTCTAATAAAGCTTCCCTTGTAATTAGACACATCCCCTTTCAAACTGCCCAACAACCAGTTTGTCCATTTTGATGAGAAACAGGGCCAGGAGTGTGCTTGAGAGAATATCTTGCTTCCATGTAATCATACTTCATTTATCAGAGCCACCTTTATCAACATGCTAATTGGGGAAACAGCCCTTGTTGCTGCTGCAACTAACTGAACTACCGTTGTTCAGTTAGGGTTTGTTGCAGGATATTGTGTGGAACAAAGAGCCAGTTTGGTCTAGTGATTAAGGTGCTGGGCTAGAAACCAGGAGGCTGTGAGTTCTAGTCCCGCCTTAAGCACGAAAGCTGGCTGGGTGACCTTTGGCCATTCCCTCTCTCTCAGCCCTAGGAAAGAGCCAATGGGAAACCAGGAGACTGAGAGTTCTAGTCCCGCCTTAGGCATGAAAGCTGGCTGGGTGACCTTGGGCCAGTCCCTCTCTCTCAGCCCTAGGAAGGAGCCAATGGGAAACCAGGAGACTCAGAGTTCTAGTCCTGCCTTAGGCATGAAAGCTGGCTGGGTGACCTTGGGCCAGTCACTCTCTCTCAGCCCTAGGAAGGAGCCAATGGCAAACCAGGAGACTGAGAGTTCTAGTCCCGCCTTAGGCATGAAAGCCGGCTGGGTGACCTTGGGCCAGTCACTCTCTCTCAGCCCTAGGAAGGAGCCAATGGGAAACCAGGAGACTCAGAGTTCTAGTCCTGCCTTAGGCATGAAAGCTGGCTGGGTGACCTTGGGCCAGTCACTCTCTCTCAGCCCTAGGAAGGAGCCAATGGCAAACCAGGAGACTGAGAGTTCTAGTCCCGCCTTAGGCATGAAAGCCGGCTGGGTGACCTTGGGCCAGTCACTCTCTCTCAGCCCTAGGAAGGAGCCAATGGGAAACCAGGAGACTCAGAGTTCTAGTCCTGCCTTAGGCATGAAAGCTGGCTGGGTGACCTTGGGCCAGTCACTCTCTCTCAGCCCTAGGAAGGAGCCAATGGCAAACCAGGAGACTGAGAGTTCTAGTCCCGCCTTAGGCATGAAAGCTGGCTGGGTGACCTTGGGCCAGTCCCTCTCTCTCAGCCCTAGGAAGGAGCCAATGGGAAACCAGGAGACTCAGAGTTCTAGTCCTGCCTTAGGCATGAAAGCTGGCTGGGTGACCTTGGGCCAGTCACTCTCTCTCAGCCCTAGGAAGGAGCCAATGGCAAACCAGGAGACTGAGAGTTCTAGTCCCGCCTTAGGCATGAAAGCCGGCTGGGTGACCTTGGGCCAGTCACTCTCTCTCAGCCCAACGCACCTCACAGGGTTGTTGTGGGGAAAATAGGAGGAAGAAGGAGTATTTGGTATGTTCGCCGCCTTGAGTTATTTATAAAAATAATAAAGGCGGGATATAAAATAAAGTAATAAAAAAAGAGATATGCTGGAACATAAACCTTGTTATAAACCAGCATTTCTGTTCAGAACTTCTTATCTTACATTCTGAGGACCAGTAGCCAAATTTCATCAGTCATTGATGAAGGAAATTATAATGGAAATATATTGTTGTACCTACATTACCTTGCATTTCCCAACATAATCATCTCACCCTACCCAACACATTTCCAATTCCTGGAAACCTAACTTGCATAGAATAGCATGGAGATTTTTGTTGTTGTTGTTGTTCAGTCGTTCAGTCGTGTCCGACTCTTCGTGACCTCATGGACCATAGCACGCCAGGCCTTCCTGTCCTCCACTGTCTCTCGGAGTTTACTCAAATTCATGTTCATTACATCGGTGATGCTATCTAACCATCTCATCCTCTGCCGTCCCCTTCTCCTTTTGCCCTCAGTCTTTCCCAGCATCAGGGTCTTTTCCAGTGAGTCCTCTCTTCTCATTAGGTGGCCAAAGTATTTGAGCTTCAGCTTCAGCATCTGTCCTTCCAATGAGCAGTCAGGGTTGATTTCCTTTAGGATTGACTGGTTTGACCTCCTTGCAGTCCAAGGGACTCTCAAGAGTCTTCTCCAGCACCACAGCTCGAAAGCATCAATTCTTCGGCGCTCAGCCTTCCTTATGGTCCAACTCTCACAGCCATACATTGCTACTGGAAAAACCATAGCTTTAACTATACGGACCTTTGTCGGCAAGGTGATGTCTCTGCTTTTTAATATGCTGTCTAGGTTTGCCATAGCTTTCCTTCCAAGGAGCAAGCGTCTTTTAATTTCATGGCTGCAGTCACCGTCTGCGGTGATCTTGGAGCCCAAGAAAATAAAATCTGTCACTGCTTCCATTTCTTCCCCTTCTATTTGCCAGGAAGTGATGGGACCAGATGCCATGATCTGGGTTTTTTTAATGTTGAGTTTCAAGCCAGCTTTTGCACTCTCCTCTTTCACCCTCATCAAGAGGCTCTTTAGTTCCTCTTCACTTTCTGCCATTAGGGTGGTATCGTCTGCATATCTGAGGTTGTTGATATTTTTCCCGGCAATCTTAACTCCGGCTTGTGATTCATCCAGCCCGGCATTTCTCATGATGTACTCTGCATATAAGTTAAATAAGCAGGGTGATAATATACAGCCTTGTCGTACTCCTTTCCCAATTTTGAACCAGTCGGTTGTTCCATGTCCGGTTCTAACTGTTGCTTCTTGACCCACATACAGGTTTCTCAGGAGACAGGTAAGGTGGTCTGGTACTCCCATCTCTTTAAGAATTTGCCACAGTTTGTTGTGATCCACACAATCAAAGGCTTTAGCGTAGTCAATGAAGCAGAAGTAGATGTTTTTCTGGAACTCTCTTGCTTTTTCCATGATCCAGCGAATGTTGGCAATCTGATCTCTAGTTCCTCTGCCTCTTCGAAACCCAGCTTGCACTTCTGGTAGTTCTCGGTTCACATGCTGCTGAAGCCTAGCTTGTAGGATTTTGAGCATAACCTTGCTGGCATGTGAAATGAGCGCAATTGTACGGTAGTTTGAACATTCTTTGGCATTGCCTTTCTTTGGAATTGGAACGTAAACTGACCTTTTCCAATCCTGTGGCCACTGTTGAGTTTTCCAAATTTGTTGGCATATTGAGTGCAGCACTTTAACAGCATCATCTTTTAGGATTTTAAATAGCTCAGCTGGGATACTGTCTTCTCCGCTAGCTTTGTTGTTAGTAATGCTTCCTAAGGCCCACTTGACTTCACTCTCTAGGATGTCCGGCTCAAGGTCAGTGACCACACCATCGTATTTATCAGGGATATTAAGATCTTTCTTGTATAGTTCTTCTGTGTATTCTTGCCACCTCTTCTTAATCTCTTCTGCTTCTGTTAGGTCCCTGCCTTTTTTGTCCTTTATCATGCCCATCTTTGCACAAAACGTTCCCTTGATATCTCCGATTTTCTTGAAGAGATCTCTAGTCTTCCCCATTCTATTGTTTTCCTCGATTTCTTTGCATTGTTCATTTAAGAAGGCCTTCTTATCTCTCCTTGCTATTCTCTGGAATTCTGCATTCAGTTGTTTATATCTTTCCCTTTCTCCATTGCCTTTTGCTTCCCTTCTTTCCTCAGCTATTTGTAAAGCCTCATCAGTCAGCCACTTTGCTTTCTTGCATTTCTTTTTCTTTGGGATGGTTTTAGCTGCTGCCTCCTGTACAATGTTACGAACCTCCATCCATAGTTCTTCAGGCACTCTGTCTACCAGATCTAATCCTTTAAATCTATTCCTCACCTCCACTGTATATTCATAAGGGATATGATTTAGGTCATACCTGATTGGTCTAGTGGTTTTCTCTACGTTCTTCAATTTAAGCCTAAATTTTGCAATAAGAAGCTCATGATCTGAGCCACAGTCAGCTCCAGGTCTTGTTTTTGCTGATTGTATAGAGCTTCTCCATCTTTGGCTGCAAAGTATATAATCAATCTGATTTCGGTATTGACCATCTGGTGATGTCCATGTGTAGAGTCGTCTCTTGTGTTGTTGGAAAAGAGTGTTTGCTATGACCAGCGTGTTCTCTTGACAAAACTCTATTAGCCTTTGCCCTGCTTCATTTTGTACTCCGAGGCCGAACTTGCCTGTTATTCCGGTTATTTTTTGACTTCCTACCTTAGCATTCCAGTCCCCTATGATGAAAAGGACATCTTTTTTTGGTGTTAGTTCTAGAAGGTGTTGTAGGTCTTCATAGAACCGGTCAACTTCAGCTTCTTTGGCATCAGTGGTTGGGGCATAGACTTGGATCACTGTGATGTTGAATGGTTTGCCTTGGATTCGAACTGAAAGCATTCTGTCATTTTTGAGGTTGTACCCCAGTACTGCCTTTCCCACTCTTTTATTGACTATGAGAGCTACTCCATTTCTTCTAAGGGATTCTTGCCCACAGTAGTATATATAATGGTCTCCTGAATTAAATTCGCCCATTCCTGTCCATTTTAGTTCGCTGATTCCCAATATGTCGATGTTCAATCTTGTCATCTCATGTTTGACCACATCCAGCTTACCTTGATTCATAGTTCTTACATTCCAGGTTCCTATGCAATATTGTTCTTTACAGCATCGGACTTTCCTTCCACTTCCAGACACATCCACAGCTGAGCGTCCTTTCGGCTTTGGCCCAGCCGTTTCACACTTTCTGGAGCTACTCGGAATTGCCCTCCGCTCTTCCCCAGTAGCATTTTGGACACCTTCCGACCTGAGGGGCTCATCTTCCGGCGTCATATCTTTTAGCCTTTTGATACTGTCCATGGGTTTTCTTGGCAAGGATACTGGAGTGGTTTGCCATTCCCTCCTCCAGTGGACCACGTTTTGGGGCAAAACTGACTTTGGTTGCACTTGTGGCTTACTGACCAAACTGTGCTAGATCTGACCAAGATTGAGTCCTTATATTACCAAGTGATGCTGCATGCGGCATGGATGTGATTCAGCGGGTAACCGCCCAGAGTCCCTCCTTAGGGGTGAGATGGGCGGTGATAAAAATTTGAATAATAAATATAAATGAATAAATAAATAAATAAATAAACTTGGTCTATACCTTCTCTATCTTACTCAAAAGCATTATGTGAAAGCTTTGATTGACCAAAACCATGATGGATGGTGGAGGTCAATGTCTGTGGTCCCATCTGCTGATGCCATGGTGCAGAGAAGATTGGGACATGGAACTAAGAGGAGTACAAGGTAATGGTCATGGATAGAAAGAAAGAAAGAAAGAAAGAAAGAAAGAAAGAAAGAAAGAAAGAAAGAAAGAGGAGAGAGAGAGAGAGAGAGAGAGAAAGAGAAAGAGAAAGAGAAAGAGAAAGAGAAAGAGAAAGAGAAAGAGAAAGAGAAAGAGAAAGAGAAAGAGAAAGGAAAATAGATAATAAAGAGAAAGGATGTAATAGATCTCAGTGAAGGTATTGTGATCAAGTGGAGTAGAGCTGATGGGGCTAAAGATGCAGGAAAGTGAAGATGCAGGTTTAATTATGAATGATGGGACTAAAATTTATTTATTTATTTATTTATTTGTCAAATTTATCACCGCCCATCTCTACAAAAGTAGACTCTGGGCGGTTTACAATAAAATATTAAAACTAAAAACCTATAAATCTTAAAATACAATCCAATAATAAATAGTAAAAATCCAAATGATGGTAAGATCTTAAAAGGAGGACGCCACTAAGCCAACCACCCCCAGGGGCAGAACCAGGTCTTTAAAGACCTCCGAAAGTCCAGGAGCGAGGGTGCCCGCCTCACCTCTGGGGGCAAGATATTCCTTAGGGCGGGTGCTATCATATATGTCAGAAGTATGAGTTGGTGCCATTTACATTAGCATAGGCGCATATGGAAGTATGATTTCATAGCTTGGTGAGAGTTGCATACTACACCCAGGTAAATAGTGGGAATGGAAGAACTAGAGAGGAGTTTGGGGAGGGGGGGGAATGTACAACTTTCTGAATGAATGCAATCCAGGGAAAAAAATTCTGCTAGGTGACATGGGTGGATGGATGGATGGATGGATGGATGGATGGATGGATGGATGGATGGATGGATGGGAATGAGATGAGACAGTACAGAAAAGAATGATTGGGTCATTCAGAGTCCCAAGAATATATGAGAATGGGATCTCTGGTAAGTATGTCAATTGATTGAGAAATATATGAATGTGAGAAAGAAAAGTTTATGTTTGTTGACTTATAGAAAGTATATGATATAAACTGAGAAGGCTTAATTTATGAAGTGATTTGCACAAATATAGAATTCAATGCAGTAACAATAGTATATGATGGAAGTAAAACTTTTGTGAGAATATCCTGAATGATTAGCGAAATGATTAGACTAAAGCAAAAATGTTCTGATGTCCCCTTTGTTGTTTAATGTATGTATATGGAGAAATATATGTTTGATGATGTTAAAGGTATGTTAGTTGTGGACTGGAACATGTGCTTCTGCATACATATGCTGCAATGTTGTTAGCTGAAAACTCACATGATTTGCAGAAAATGTTAGATAGATTGTATGATGCAACAAGGAGCAAGGTTTGAAAATTAAGGTATCATGGACCAGGTAGTTGTGTTTAACAGGGAAACAGTGAACTTTGCAAATTATACATAAATGAAAAAAAGAAAAAGAAAAGAGCAAATAGATGAATTTGTGTACCTGGATAGAATGCTCATTAAAGATAGGAAAACTGATAAGACATTTTAAAATGTGCAGGAATGGTAGAAAGGTAATAGGTGATATATGGTCTGTTGTGCTGAATTAACATTTGACTGCTTTGTTATATGGAAGTGAGCGTAGGAATTTTAGGGGAAACATAAAAGTAAGTTTGAATGCAGTGGGAATGGAGTACTTAAGAAGCACATTAACTTTTTTTTTATTGTCTGTCACATCTAACGGCAGCTGACTAAACCAAACTTTATGGCTTACTGCAATCTGCAGACCCATTTCATGCATTGGCCCTTGGTTAACTTTCAGCCAAGTACTTCCATCTTGTTGCTAAGCAAACTACGTTGCCAGGAGACAAGCTTGACTCTAGGGCAATTTCACTTTTTTGCACTGTAACAATTTCAGTCCTCAGATCTGGGGGACTTCAGAAGCTGCTGTAGCTGCCATACTCTGAACAAGCTAAAGTTGTTGGACTATGTTGGTCAATGCAGGGTACTTTAAGCTACTCATGTCTCAGCCTATGTTGTTAATATTTGCATTCCGGCCTCTTGTGTCCCAACTGGTTGATGCACAGGAGAAGCTCAAACGATGCACCCTTCTCAAAATGCTGTTGCTGTTTACAGAGATCGAAGAGTTGTACTTCCTGTCTCACACACACAAGCAATCAAAAGCAAGAATAGTGGTATTGCTCTGCCTATTTAGGTGTGCAAATTGGGTCTGATTCAATATGAATGTTTGAATCCGGCACAGATGCAATTCGGAAAATCGATCCTATTCAGACATCTGAATCGATTCGGAGCAAAGCTTCAAATAGGACCTGATTAAATTTGGACTGACTCAGACAAACGTATAGAAAGCATCACAATCAGTCTGAAAGGAGCATTTGCTTTGATGAATCACATTGATCCATCAGCTCAGCATGTCAGATCAATCCGAATCAATGAAGAACATGGAGTATTTGCCCAGGCCTTCTATTCAACCAAAAAGGGGCTTGCTTTACTTTTTATCTTTACTTACTTAACTACCAACAATTTTATTCTGCTTGCAGCCAGCCAAACCATCCCATGTCAGGGTAAGACTGGTGAATGTACTAATCAAGAAAAAGATGGAAGCAGACAATAAGATGTTTATTTTTCTGGTCTGACCCGAAAACCATATTCAGATCATCACATCTTTCAAAAGGCTGCTCAACTGAATTATAGAATAATTCTTTTTGGATTTCTCTGTAAAATCATCATCATCATCATCATCATCATCATCATCATCATCCTGTTGAGGAGTCCCTAGAAAAATCATAAATGCTGCTTGCTTTTGACTAAAGCGTACACAACACCTGGCTAGAGTGATATAGGACAAGGGGAGAAGTGGTCAGGACTTGGCATCATCTCACACAGCTTCCTGATGGTGGAACAGATCCAGGGATGATCATCAGGATGACAACCTCTTCCAAACATCTGTCCGCTTCTTTCTTTCTTCTTCTTGGCAATCTCCTTCTTTTGCCACTGCTGCCAAACTGTGGGGCTAATTTAATGGGGTCAGCTCTACACATAAATGGGTAACCACAGACTGGTTTCATCCAACATGTGGAAAAGAAGACCACATCATGGACATGATATTTCCTGCCGATATCTGATGAGGCAGAAAGGAGGGAGAGGAGGATGAAAGAAGAGGAGCTTAAATGGAAAAGAACTTTATAAGTGTTGGCAGCTTATTATGGCACCAGTCACTCAAATCATCTTGCATGCATCTGGTGCTGGTGAAATCCAAAAATGAGGGGTGCAGCAAAAAGCCAGTTTGGGGGAGCATTAATTTGAGTATGGTTAGAGGCTAGTGTGGCTTATTTTCCCTCCCAGTTGTGAACCATGAATTTTACTTTAAACTGGTGTATTGCATAGAATTATAATAACTGGGATAAATAGTTTAAATTATATTTAATTTTTCATAAGGCAAACCTGAAGGAGTCTTCCCTAAGTTTGCAGGCCAATCTGAAAAGAAAAGAAAAGAAAAAAGTGGGGGTCTGGTGATTTTAGCCCTTGCCTTGATCCTTTTCTGCTGTGTTTACTTCATGTTATGATAGCATCTAGCTGATTTTGGTTTTCCTGAGAAGCTAAGTGGGGTTGGATACCATTAGTATTTGGATGGGAGATTTCCAAGAAATCCCAGGGAAATTTAAAAAGCATCTTGGGAAAAGGTGGTGGCAAACCACCTCCATACCATTGCTTGGAAAACTTCATGGTTGGATCTGTGAAGCCACCAGGAGCCTCATAGGAGACTTCACTTCCATGGTCCCTCCATGCAGTTCAGCACCAAATGAGACTTCCTTGACTTCAACCCAACAGCAATCTGGGAGGGGATGGAGCAGAGAAGTTAATTACAAACCATTTAGCAATTAGTAAAGCCAGTAAGGAAAGTTCCAATCATCTGAGGTTCAAGGAAAACAAACAAACAAAAAACCAGAGATTTCTCATAGGGTTTGAATCAGAAGTTCAGTCAGCCCAGTTGGAGGAGTTCCTAAGCTGAAAAGTTTTCCATCAGTGAGGTCCTCCCAACAAGGAGCTTTATCTCAAAGGCTTCTAGGTTCCAACCTCTACACAGTTGGGATGCATCAGTTCCATTCAGACTGCAGAGATATTTAGTAGAGTTTTAGTTCCAAGAAGTTCTTCCTGGAAGCCATGGGCTTTCACATCTCTCGATTTTCTGACAGTCAATCTGGTGATGTTGGCCATAAATTTGGCCACGGTAAGAGTTTGGGGCCACAGTACCCACAATCTCAGGGCTCATCTCTTCCCTACCTCCAAGTTAGACCTGTCTGCGTCCTCTTCTGGTTTAGGATACCTCTCCAGATGTACCCTCATCCACTGAAGGTGAGACATTTAAGAGATCAGGACAATTGCCCTCATTCCCAAAGGGAGTGGAGCAATTGTAAGTGTAAGATGAAAATTAAGGTTAAATGATGGACCAAAATCAATGATGGAAATGTATGAGTGGGTGTAATTTCTTCTGTGTGCATAGATTCAGACATGGATGTAATTTTTGAATAAGTTCCCTGCACCTAAGAATCAGCTTTAGATTTCTTTTCAAAACCTCTGACCCTACATCTTCCCCCACATTTTTTTTTCATCCAGCAAGGCGAAGGTGGCCTTCATGAAACTTTATTTCATTTCCTTTGTATGTAGAAGTTAATATTTCTATTGGTCCCTTGCAAGATGTTTGGCGCTAGAGTCTATTTGCTTGGCTGAGGAACAATAAAGTGGCACTTCCCTTTTGTTTATCTTCACTTTTCCTTTTTCTTAACTAATTATATTGATACGAAATTGAATTTTAAAGGTTTAGTCCCCAAAGAGGCTGAGATGTAATTTCTGGTGGATATTAAAAATTGTAGAAAACTGCTTCCTATGAACGTACTGCTTCCTATGAAACAAGAACAGCTGGCATACAGAACAATTCTTGCAAGTTATACAGGAGAGAGGGGTAATAAAATGTGTGGGTGAGGATAGGTGGGTGTGCATGCACATTCACATATTTACGGTCATGGTTGGTGTGAATCAGCAGATGTGCAAATAGTTTTTGTTACCATTAAATTGTCTTTAGACTTGCAGGTGTTCTTCATTTTTTACAGGAAAAGGAACCAGAGATCCACCAGTAGAGTTTTGTCCAAAGAGAGGCACTTAAGATTAAAGGTATCCAGACTACACGAATTGAAATTACATTCTTTCAGGAAATAAACAAACATAATATTTTTTGACCTGCTGGTAATGCCCAATCAATCCTCTACCCCATTTCTGTTCTGCTTTTTGATTGATTGATTATGTGTCATCAAGCTGATGTCAACTGTTGGTGACCATATCAATAGACCTTCTCCAGGTGGACCTGTCCCAACCTGGTCCTTCAAGTCTCCCAACAGTGCCCCCATTGCCACAGTAACTGAGTCCATCCTCCTTGCTGCTGGTCATCCTCTTCTTCTCTTTCCTTCCACCTTTCCCAGCATTATGGACTTCTCAAAATGAAGCCCAATAACTTTTCTGGTAGACAGAAAATGTTCCTGGTTATAATTGGTGGCATTTTCATGCTTATTTTGTGATCAGGCAGCCAAAAGTTGTATGTGAATGTCTTGTCTTTCATTGCACAATCATTTCACTAGTAGGTGAATGCTCTCTGACCTCCTTGACTTCATATACTTCTGCTAATTCCCAAGGGAAGCCTCCATAAAGATTGGAACTGCTCTCAATTGGATTTTTAGAATGCGAAGTGTTGGCAGCCAAGGAGGGTGAAGAGAGATGGAAAGTTGTGTCACAACAAACCAACCAACCAACCAACCATCAGGTCCTCCCTCCATCACCTCAGCAACAAAGGCAGCTCAAATACATCAGTCAGAGAAATTTGGGAGAAATTAAGGTAGATGAAACAGAAGCCTGTTTAGCAGAGAAAGCCAATTTTCTGAGAAAACTATCAGCCCAGCTTTAGCCATAACTACAGACAGAGCGTTGCTGATTAGGATGTAGATCTTTTTTTTTTTTATGATTATGATTAACCTAAATACAAAGCAAAGGGAATGGAAGAAGGATGTAAAGATAGAGAAGAAAAAGAATGACAAATACTGGAACTGTGAAGCCAGAAGACTATCCTGTGGTGTGCAAATATGAGCTGTCTTAATCAATTATCCAAGCTTAAATGATTTCTTGTATACAATACATAAATGCTCAGGTTACTGTTTAAAAATGTTCCAGGAGTCACTATATTATTCCTCTTCTGTAGAATCTTCCTTCCTTTCCCACACTACACAAAGCTGAGCCATTCATTGTGCACAGATGTACATAAAGACATCTCATAATATCTCAACTGCAACTCCAAACAAAATAAGTGAAGAAAAGATCCTGGTGTGAGTGTGTGTGTGTGCGTGTGTGTGTGTGTGTCTGCGCATCCCTTCCTTCTCTTTCTTCTAGGGCAGTGTTTCTCAACCTTGGCAACATGAAGACGTCTGGACTTCAACTCCCAGAATTCCCCAGCCAGCATATGCATATGCTGGCTGGGGAATTCTGGGAGTTGAAGTCCACATGTCTTCAAGTTGCCAAGGTTGAGAAACACTGTTCTAGGGGATAATGTCTCTTCCTTCTAGGGGATAAGATAAAATGCAAGAGGTGTACAATAACTAGGAAAAAACGATGCTTGTTAACCCCAATTCATTTAAAACTGGTTAAACCCCAATGCATGGCGTGGTGGCTCAGCGGGTAAGATGCCAGGCTTGTTGATCGGAAGATCGCAAGCTCGGAGGTTCGAATCCCTAGCCCCACGTGACGGAGTGAGCTCCCGCACTCGCCCCAGCTCTTGCCAACCTAGCAATTCGAAAGCATGCGAATGCAAGTAGTTAATAGGTACCACTTCGGTGGGTAGGTAACAGCGTTCCGCATGCGTCATGCCAGCCACAGGACCGCGGAAGCGTCTTCGGACAACGCTGGCTCTTCGGCTAACAAACGGAGATGAGCACCGGCCCCTAGAGTTGGACACGACTGCACAAATGTGCGGGGGAACCTTTACCTTTTTTTTTTTTAAACCCCAATGCATTTAAAACCCCAACGCATTTTTTAAATGCATTGTGAACTGCCCAGGGTCCCCCGTTGGGGGAGATGGGCGGTAATATAAGTCTAAATAATAAATAAATAATACATAAAACCCACACATGGACACTTTGTTTTGCATATGGTGGCTGTCCCTAACTTTTCTGGATTGAGGGGCACATTCTTCTGCTCTGCACCCTTCCATATGATCTTTCTGAGATGCTCTCAGTTTTCTGCTGCATAAGGGAATGGGCCAAAACAGGGGAGGGGGAATCAAATTATCTTTGTTTTCTGCAAATTTTTCTGTTTATCTTGGGGGGTTTGGTGGTTTCACGGGCTCCCTCTGGTGGCTGAAGAAGTATATGATGGAAGAAGGGAAAAACAATGTGTTACGAGAAGGCACTGAAGGCAGTATTTTGGCATAGAGAATAGGCATTATTCTGTTTCCGTTGCGAACATGGACACTTCCTTCCTATAAACGTAAGAAAAATGTTTCTCTGGAAATCCATCCTCAGAAAAGAAGTTTATTTCAAAACTTCTTCTCAATAAGTAGCTATAGTGCATGGTTCAGTGGTAACCTTCTCCACTCGAGTTTGATGGTGCAATTTCTCCCTGGAAGTCAGCAACGTTGCAGCTTCCCATGACATCTGGCAGGACCCAGTAGAATCTCTTCTCTGTCATAGCACCTGCAACCTGATCTGGAACAGCTTACCCCAAGAGATTCAGGTAGCCCAACCCTGCTGGCCTTTCGTATGGCCTTGAAGATCGGGCTTTCCGCCCAGGTGCTGGACCGGGGTGGTGGATAAGCCTATCCGTAATTTTTGATACTGAACGATTGCAGGCTGACCTTGATTGCGTCATGCATTTGATTTGCTGTTTTCATTTTGCTTGATTTGCATTGGTTTTAACCCTATACTAGCTGCCCAGGGTCACAAGGGTGAGTTGGGTGGCCATATTAAATTGATTAAAATAAATTTATTTTATTTTTATTTATATTTCAAATTTAGTCATTGCCCATCTCACTCAAAGAGCGACTCTGGGCGGTTTACAATAAAACAAGCATAAATACTCATTTAAAATACAATCAAATAATGTTCTCAAATAAGTAATATATGTAATAGATAAATTATGGGTGGTGGATGCAGTTTTCTACTGAAAACTGGTGGCACATCAGGTGCCTTAAGAGCCATGATGCTCATTTGCGTTTTAATGTTTTGGAGATGCTTCTGTTTCCAGCTTTTTCTTTTGCATAGCTGCCCCACCCACTATGTCCCATCCTCCCCTGCAGCTCTTGAAAGCCACTTTATAACAGATCAGGTGGGCCTGATACACCATGTATACACCATGCACAAACACACATACACACATATTTAATGGGAAGTGATATACCAATGTTTTAAATCTTTGCCAGGGTAGTTTCAAAGTTTTATATCCAGGTTGATCAAAATCCAGGCAGAATTTTCACTGATTCAGCAGAGGGGGAGTTTGTCTCCTTTGGAAAATGCATGAAAGTCACACCCCATCCTCCCATCCTCCCCTGCAGCTCTTGAAAGCCACTTTATAACAGACCAGGTGGGCCAGGCTTGCATTTTAAAACATGCAAGAGGTGTACCGTAACTAACAAAATGCTCTTAACTCCGGTGCATTTAAAACACACACATGGACCAGTTGTTTTGCATATGGTGGGTGTCCTTAACTTTTTTGGACTGAGAGGCCAAGACGTTTTCAGAGCATGTCAGGGGCACTATCACAAAATAACTGCTAGGGTGGGCATGGCAAGAACCCATTGACCAGGTAGATGAACTTCAAAACAAAGCAATGCGCTATAGGACCCCTCCTTCCCCCCCCCCCCCCCCCGTAGGAATAATGTTAGGACCTATGCAGAGGCCAGATGAATTCTTGGAAATTGTACTAGTAGTAAAATGCTTTGCTTTGCAGCATGTTTGCTTTTCATGTGTTTAGTACATCTGAAAGATAAATAAGATAAAACACCAAGTGGGGCATGGAGCTTGGTGAGAACATTAGCCCCAAGATAAGACTACACAGCAACCAAAATGACCAAGGAGCGGAAGACAATCTTTGTTGGAAAATTCCAATGCAACCTAGATGATTATGACCAATGCAAGAGAGATCTATAAAGTCATGACTAGAATAAGGGGGGAAATTGGATTTTTGGAGGTTTATAAGACAATTCATTTGTCTTATAGGAGAGCAATGACAAATCTCGATAAAATAGTTAAGAGCAGAGACATCACACTGACAACAAAGGTCCACATAGTTAAAGCAATGGTATTCCCTGTAGTAACCTATGACTGCGAGAGCTGGACCATAAGGAAGGCTGAGCGAAGGAAGATAGATGCTTTTGAACTGTGGTGTTGGAGGAAAACTCCAAGAGTGCCTTGGACTGCAAGAAGATCAAACCAGTCCATACTCCAGGAAATAAAGCCAGACTGCTCACTTGAGGGAAAAATATTTAAGGCAAAACTGAAGTACTTTGGCCACATAATGAGAAGACAGGATACACTGGAGAAGATGCTGATGCTAGGGAAGGTGGAAGGCAAAAGGAAGAGGAGCCGACCAAGGGCAAGATGGATGGATGATATTCTGGAGGGGACGGACTCGACCATGGGGGAGCTGGGGGTGGCGACGGCCGACAGGAAGCTCTGGCGTGGGCTGGTCCATGAAGTCACGAAGAGTCGGAAGCGACTGAACGAATAAACAACAAAGACAATTCATTATTCCAGTTGAGAATACTTTGGGTGGACAAAACTTCCTGGAGTTCAAAGAAGGCCATCTACCATCGCATCCCTTTGCTCTCCCACCTGTCTCAAAATGAACTCAGTCTTGATTCTTAACAGGGAACATATATTCCAAAATAATTTACCTACAGAGAGTCTACTAGGCTAAGCAGACAGCTTAGTTCCAAACTTAAGGTAGAACAGTACCTACCTACATATGTATGTATTCATGTATTTTACACATACATTAATGTTTACATTTGTCCACAGATTCCTGGTCATTTACATAATAACTAAACTCTTAAAGACATCAAAGTACCAATACTTTGTATGTCACGTGCTTCTACCACTCCCTGCACAAGCAGCTGCCTTCTAGTAAGTAAGACCTTCTACCCCAATTTCTTGTCAGAAGGCAACAGTTTTCACTGCCTACCAAAATTCTACCTGAATTTAAAAAGCAGACTTTCCACAGAAGGAGAGTTGCTACTGAGAAGGTTTGGCTTCTGAGCAGCTTTCCCCATTCTTGTGAGGGATTTTTAGCCTATCCTCTTGGCCAGAATGTAGGAGACAGGCAGATTCACCTTGGAGCAGTCCTAAAGGTAGCAAGGATCTGATAAAAGGCTTTAATGAACAGCGCCCTGAACTGGATCTGGAAACTCACTAGCAGCCAGTGCAATTCTCATTATATCGATATTACTCTGCTAGAGTGATTTGACCAGGCAACCTATGGACCACAGCACTTTGTACTATCTGCAGCTTCCAAATTGTCTTCAAGTGCAGACTGAGACGCAGTAATCTAGCTGTGTGAAAAGGGGGCATAGGTGATTGTTGTCAGAGCCTCCTGATCAAAAAAAATATCATAATTGATGCAATAGCTGAAGCTGCATGAAAACCCTCCTGGCCATGACTTTCTGTTCCAACAGATGATGCATGTCCAGGAAGATCTTCAAGTTGAGGACCTGCTTCTTCAGAAGTAGGGTCATGAAATCAAGAGTCAGTTCTGGAATCAGGGGACTTCTGAACAAACAGCACCTCTTTGATTCATCCTACGCCTGTTTTCTCCCATCCAGACCTTCACAGCCTCCAGCCATCAGTAGTGTTTGACACTCCCCCCCTCTACTTTTGGCTTTAAGCTCCTTGCAAATATTGTAGAGAAATATGAAGATGGCTTTGAAGGAACAGTTTAAGGACTGATATGTAATCACCAACTTAGCCCAGATAGACAGGAGAGGGTGAGGAAAAAACCTCAAAAATGCCCCACCTTGATTCTCTTTATTTTATTTATTTATTTATTTATTTATTTATTTATTTATTTATTTATTTATTTAATTCAATTTCTATAGCTACCCATCTCAACAAGTGACTCTGGGCAGCTTACAACAATAAAACCATAAAACAGTTGAAGCAATTACAATTAAAACAATTAAAATACAAAATAAATATACATGGCTGCCAAGTAAGCAATGTATGGATGTTAATATAGCCAAGAAACAGGACCATTCCCATGTTCGGGGGCCCAGGCCCAGGCACACAACCAGGTCTTCACGGCCTTGCCAAAGGCCAACAGGGTCGGGGACATCCTAATCTCAGGAGGGAGAATATTCCAGAGGGCAGGGGCTACGGCAGAGAAGGCGCGCCTTCTAGTCCCCGCCAACCGACATTCCTTGGCTGACGGGACCTGCAGCATACCCAACCTACCAGATCGAATTGGACAGGTAGAAACAACTGGGAGAAGACGATCCCTTAGGTAACCCAGTCCCAAGCCATGAAGGGCTTTAAAGGTGACAACCAGCACCTTGAATTGCACCTGGAAGCACACTGGCAACCAATGCAGCTCACGTAGTAGTGGTGTTACATGTGTCGAATATCTGACACCATTTACTACCCGTGCAGCCGCAATCTGGACCAGTTGAAGCTTCCAAATGCTCTTCAAGGGCAGCCCCATGTAGAGTGCATTGCAGTAGTCCAGACGGGAGGTCATGAGGGCATGAGTGACTGTGAACAAGGCCTCTCGGTCCAGGAATGGGCGCAGCTGGCGCACAACCCAAAGGTAGTATAAGAAGGAGAAACACTGACATGCTTTTAAACTTCTGTTATTATACCCCATAACAATAAAGTAAATTTCCTGTAGTTTATGTGGTCTGTTTCCTCACCTTAAAGGGCTGATGAGATGTATCCAGCATATGGGAAAAGAGGTTGCCATATAATCGAGCAAAAGAGGGGAAAGCATCTTCACCCCTTAACTTAATTCACAGAAACGATTTTGTCACCAGTCACTCTGTTGTAGGCTGACCATACGACCCGTTTTGAACGGGACAGTCCCGTTTTTTTACCTTTTCCGGACTGTACCATCTTTTTCTTTAAAAACTCAATTTCGTCCCGTTTTTGAAGGGATGAAATGCATGCATGCACGTGTGCCGGCGTGCGTGCGTTAGGGTCCCGTTTCCGTCTCAGGGAAATATGGTCAGCCTACTCTGTTGCCAACATCTTTTATCAAGCAGTTGGGCTACATGAACATTCTGTGACCTCAGAACGGTCCTCAGCCAATAGGAAAAGAGGGAGGACTGAGATACTTTACAGGCAGACTCTATGGAACTCTGATTTCCCTAGTTCTGGGCAATGTAAAGCTAATATACTTAGAGCAGTGTTTCTCAACCTTGGCAACTATAAGATGTGTGGACTTCAAATCTCAGAATTTCCCAGCCAGCATTCTGGGCATTGAAGTCCACACATCTTAGAATTGCCAAGGTTGAGAAACACTGACGTAGAGGAACCCCAAGTGGGGAAGGCTGGTTTAGCTACCTATATGATCTTTATTTTCCATACCATGCACAAGACCCCTTGATAAATAAATAAAAGTAATTTTAAGCAGGCTCCCTCCACAAGGCTGAGGCAGTGGAATTATCTGTAATAGAAGATTATACCACTTCTCTGTCCCTGGGTTGCTGGAAGAAGGCATGCCACTGTGACCAGCCTTTTCTGTTGTTCGGTTTTGTTATTTTCCCATCCATTCTTCACATGAGCTTTTCCTCCCTTCCCCGGGCAGAGAAAGGAAACACTTAAAAAGTGGCAGAAGCTGTGCAGCTTGAAAGGATGGATCCCGGCCAGCTCCTTCCCAGCAGAGAAAGATGACTGCATTGTGAGTCCATTTATAGAGAGGGGGGAAAGAGGGAGAGGACAGGATTCCTTTGGGGAGCTCGGCTGTCGAAGTCATTCACAGAGGCTCAGACTTGACTTGCTCAGGAATAACTACAGGCGAGGTGACTTCCAACCTCTCTCTCTCTCTCTCTCTCTCCCTCCCCCTCCCTCCCTCCCTCCCCCCCCCCCTCTCTCTCTCTCTCCTTCAGCTCCAGAATACAATTTTGGAATCTCCAATCCAGCGTGATTTAGTTTAGAAGTCTGAAAAAAATAGATATTCTAAAAAAGGGAGGGAGGGAGGGAGGTCAAACTTGGGAGGGAAGGAGGGAAGAAGGAAGGAAGACCAAAAGGGAGGAATGGAGGGAGGAATGGAGGGAGGAATGGATGAAGGTCAAACAGGAGGGAGGGAGGGAGGGAGGGAGGGAGGGAGGGAAGGAAGGAAGGAAGGAAGGAAGGAAGGAAGGAAGGAAGGAAGGAAGGAAGGAAGGAAGGAAGGAAGGAAGGTAGGTTGGTTGGTTTTGTGGATTTTTGTTTTGCTTTTCAAAATAATTTTGCCTTTATACATGAGCTAATGACCAATTTAAAAACAGTAGTTAAAACTTCTGCATCAAAAAAGTGCAGCAACAACATACCAACAAAATAATTGGTCCAAAACAGGAAAAAAAAGTCAGATGCAAAAACCTTTTGGGGAAAAAATTGATACTAATGAATTCACAGCTGATTAAAAAGGGGAGAAGATGCTTGGCTTCGCAACGGAGTGGAACTACCTTTGAAAAGGCACATCTCCAGATCTGACAAAATCTTGCTAGAGATGGGAATCTTCAGATGTGTTAATCATACTGACTTAAGTGATGGGAATTTCGGTCCATCACTTTTGGAAGGCATAGGATAAGAAGATTCTCCTCTGCAAAGGAGGTGAATCTTGAGCAAGTGATGTTGTACATTAAGAAAAGTCTCACTTTGGGAAGAGACTATTTTCCTCTGAGGTGATACTATAAATCTTTCCTTCTACCATGAAATAGCAGCTTTTCTGACTTTTCAGCCAAGTTCTTCTAGAGGCAACTTTATTGAGATTTTAAGGGCCTGCAAATGTAGCTCCTAATTAGATGGTTAGAATTAGATGGTTTTTAAAACTATTTTAACATGATTGATGGGACATGTAGATAGAATTAGTCCCTTTTCAGAACTGGGCAGATGACTTCACTCTGAAGGTAATTTACATGCAACTCAGTATGAACATAAGGTATAGTTCAATATGAGTATCCTGTCTATCATTGGCGATCACTCGTAGCCGAGTAAGATTGTCTTCCAAAGGTAAAATTTTAACGGTGGATCCGTAAGTGGCTATAAAGGCCAATTCTGGATCCGCACAACCTCCCACAATGAGGGCATGGGTTTCCGGGTGGGAGACGGTCATGATGAGGGTTTGCCTGACGTGCCTTCCTTTTAGCTCTTTTCTCCCTTTCGCCCTGTACTCGTGCTTCTTCAAAGTCCATAGCGCCATTAATAAAGGATGACCTCCAATTGAAACGCTCATGAGTTAGGGCTTCCCAGTTCTCAATGCTGATATTACATTTTTTAAAATTAGCTTTGAGAGTATCTTTGAATCTCTTTTGCTGTCCACCAATATTCCGTTTTCCATTCTTAAGTTGGGAGTAAAGTAGCTGCTTTGGAAGACGATGGTCAGGCATTCGAACAAAATGGCCGGTCCAGCGAAGTTGATGTTGGATGATCATTGTTTCAATGCCGTCTATATCAGTATAATGTCAATAAAATCATAGATCAGCATTAAGAAAACAGAATAGTAAATCAGAGAAGGTAAAGAAAACTCTCCTTTGAGTTAAACTAACTCTTGGTAACTTCAACAGTTAAAGCAGTACATATATTTACATTTTTACGCTTAAACCCAAAGAAACATTTAAAATAAATTGGGTGTGAACCAATTCACTTGAATCCAAGTGAATTCCTTTTGAGTCAGATTTCCATGGAACAGGGTCTCCAGCCCCTAACATTGGCCTTGCTGATCTTAATGACAATCTCAGAGAACAGAATGGTCTTAACAGATGCTGCTCTAGAAGTATGCAAGAGTTCCTTCAAAAAATTGGAGTTCAAACTGTTCAATGCCTTAACAAACAATAGTAGCATGCTAAAAGTATCTGGGAACCATCAGCGCCCTCCAAACTAGGAAGTTATAGATATTTTATAGATGTCTGGAGGTTTGGGGGAAGAGGTATGAGAGCTTGTTCTGTGCCGGAAGTGTGTGTGTGTGTCTCTGTGTGTGTTTGTGCCCTTTTAGAATAGTTTAGGAGAATTTGAAAGGTGAATTGGACCCTAAGCCATCATGCTTACAGTTGTTTCAACGAAACGTCAACACTGGATGTTGAGAGTTGAATCCCAATTCATTTGGGGGACTACCACAATTATAAACCTTTTCATAAGAAAAACAAGCATGGAGAGCATGGCTTATGATATTCTTCCCCTGTCCTTAATAATAGAACTGCTGTGGGTCACATGACCTAGAGGGAAGAGGAAGAGGTTTAGAATGGAGCAAGTCACCACTGTTTAATTGTCTCTCTCATACGAATGCCATGAGGGACTTTTGCCCTGGCAACCTCAGGCCAGATCTGGCCCTTTTTCAATCTCAATCTTTCTTTTGCCGACTTTTTCCCCCACACCAAATTGGGTCCCATTCTGTTCAGGTTTCCAAGAGTTTTCCTACTGATGGACAGACAGACAGATAGACAGAGGGAGTCCCTTTCCATAAATTCTTTCCAACGTTCTTTTGGGTTGGCAAGAATAAAAAAACCCAAAGTATTTTCTAATTCCAAGTGCCAAAGTTCATGCGCTAGCACCCCATGCATTCAAACACCTCCACACTGCATTGTTAGGTTTTTTGTGCCAAAAATTTCATTAGAAGGCTTTACAGAACCCAAAATCCATTGCAATGTGAGGACTTAGCTTACATTCAGTCACTTCACTAGTCAATTCAACCCAGGAAGGTTAGTTTTGACTGTTGACCAAAGATGAACATTTTATATGCTTTCCTAACTTGGATCTTGAACTGGAGATGCCAAGGATTGAATTTAGAATCTCCTGCATGCAAATTATGTTTTCTTTTTTTATGTACATACAATAAGAGCTCTATACCAGAAGTGTTGATCATCCTTGCCTTGAGACAGAATCATGTAAGCCTTTTCTTTCATCTATCTATCTATCGTGCATTCTATCTACCTGTCTACCGATCTACCGATCTACCGGTCTATCTATCTACTCCAAGAAAAGAAATATCATAGCTTGTTCTCTCCAGGCCTGCTAAAATCAATGAGGTTGAAAGTCATAAATGTTGATGTCTCATTTTCATTGGAACTTCTGCCTTACTTTTCCTGAACAGTATCCTGCAGTAGGATTTAGGGGAAGAAAAGATAAATAGGATTCAAGTCAAGATAAATACCCCCCAGAGTCAGCCTTTGCAGGGAAGTTAAGGGCTACCTAATAGGAGCAAGTTCCATCCTGAGAGGTCCTCCATCCAAAAGAGGTGAAGGACCTCTGACTTGTGGAACCTAGGACATAGCACCCAACAGAGAGCAGAAAAGGTGCTGGAGGCCTATGTTCCCCAACCCAAATTCTTCTAAATGTATTGGGAATTGCAAAGACGTCCACCTTCCAGCCACTTTCTAGGAACAAGTGCTTCATTTATCCAAGGTCTGTAGTAGCTAAGGTCCTAAGCCGCAGGAGAGCAGGCTTGCAGACAGCTTCTTTTAACAATTCCTGACAGAGCAACGTTAATTTAATGCAGGGGAGGAAAAAGCCAAGTGGCGGTGTTAAGAAAGAAACATTGTAATCTATTACCAGGACTAGGTTGTCGTAGATCAATATGGCAAAGTCAATAATGGCTTCTGATTCTGGAATATTAGGCTGACTGTCAGATTCGTATTTATTAGCAGTTTTTACAAATGAGTCAAGCCAGTGACCCAAATGGAAGAAGAGCACGGACGCTCACGCCGCGGTTGCGTCTGGCATTTTCAAAAGATAAGCAGCTGTTCCATTTATTTACCCAAGGACTCTTCTCGAAACAGAATTGATTGTATTGGTTTATTTATTTTATTTATTCCACTTTATTCTTGAAACATCGACGAAGCTCTTAAAAGAGAGAAAGAGTGTGTAATTGCTTTTGAGTTTATTTGTAGAGTAACAACATTGTTTCTTGAATCTTGCACCTGCTACCTGAGATGGGGTGTAGTGATGAAGATGGAAAGGAAAGGAAGATAGGCCATTTTAAAAACTATTTATTATTGCTTTCCTCCCTTGCCTCCCTGTTCCCCATATAGGGAAACCAGAACCTCCAATGAATCGCCCATCACTAGAAAGCAACCATTCAAATTAGTTGCCACAGAGCTGAAAAGACAAAGGACCAACAATATTATATTTTGTTGTTGTTGTTCAGTCGTTTAGTCGTGTCCGACTCTTCGTGACCTCATGGAACATAGCACGCCAGGCCTTCCTGTCCTCCACTGTCTCCCGGAGTTTACTCAAATTCATGTTCGTTACATCGGTGATCCTATCTAACCATCTCATCCTCTGCCGTCCCCTTCTCCTTTTGCCTTCAGTCTTTCCCAGCATCAGGGTCTTTTCCAGTGAGTCCTCTCTTCGCATTAGGTGGCCAAAGTATTTGAGCTTCAGCTTTAGTATCTGTCCTTCCAATGAGCAGTCAGGGTTGATTTCCTTTAGGATCGACTGATTTGACCTCCTTGCAGTCCAAGGGACTCTTAAGAGTCTTCTCCAGCACCACTGCTCGAAAGCATCAATTCTTCGGCGCTCAGCCTTCCTTATGGTCCAACTCTCACAGCCATACATTACTACTGGGAATATTATATTAGAAATCTCATTAATTCCCAGTGGGACCTCAACTGGTATAAGACCGTTGATCAATGAATGCTTTAATGTGCAATTAACAAACAAGATAGGTTGAAACAGAAGTGTTTGTGGGTGTGCTTGTGCAATATATATGTGGAAAATTGACACGTTTACACATATGTAATCCTGTCTTGCAGAATATCAGTATAAAACAGTGGCCATATTGGGAGAAGCCGTAGGAGATTTCAAGAACATCCTAATCCACAGCATTTTTTTTTGGTCCTACCCTAACTTAATAGTTTTCTTGGCTGCTATTATGAGCACAGCGTTCCCTTGCCACTGCTAATTCTGATTTTCAGAGCAATGCAGCCACGTTTACCTTCTCCTCCTGCAGTCCCCCAAAAGGACACACTTAGCATGCCGACAACAACAAGGTTTTAGGAAAAAAAATTCCAAACAGTGATTTTTAAAAAGTCAGAATCGGAAACCAATAGCATTTCCTATGGGCTCAGAACCACAAGTGGTTGTGTGATATGATCATTTTCTTTGTACTAAGTTGTAGTTTTGTGCTAAGGTGTAGGGGAAATGCCTTATCTCAGCCTTCCTCTGTAATGCTTTCTTCTCTCGGTTCCCATTTTAGATATACAGAGCATCTGATACATTTTAAGTTGCTCCTGGTTCTTTCTTGAACTGCACGTGTCACTTTTCTCAAGTGCCACGGCATGGCTTTTCCACCAGCACTTTCCCCCCTAAGGATGGGAGGCCTTCTGATCTCTTCCTTAGTTACTGATTTGTTAGATGTATAGCAGGCCTTTCTTCCACTTCGGCTGAGAGAGAGGGACTGGCCAAAAATCACTCAACCCATATCCATGGATGGAGATGCACCTCATCCTGCTCTGAATCTGAACTGAACCTCATCCAGCTCCTTCACCAAGACACTGTGCACTCGCTTAACGACCATTCGTTTAGCAATGGTTCAGACTTATGACAGCACTAAAACCCAACTTATGACCATTCCTCATGCGTACGACTGTCACAGCATCCCTGCAGTCACATGATCGCAATTTGGGCACTTGGCAACCGGTTCGCATTTATGGCCATCATAGCGTCCCATGGTCACGTGATTGCCATTTTCAACCTTCCCAGCTGGCTTCTGGCAAGCAAAATCAATGGGGAACCACGTGATTCTCTTAACAACCATGTGGTTCACTTAACAACCAGTTCCAATTATGGTTGTTAAGCGAGGACTACCTGTACAAGAGGACCAAAAAAATTAAAAAGTCTTCCAAGAAATCAGAAACAATGTCAAATTTAAGGGAAAAGGGACTCCATCCCACTTGCAATTTTATTCCAAGTGTGGATAAACAGTATCCCAAAGAGTAAACACTATTACAACTATTGAGAGATAGTGTGTTAAGCTGAGGTCAACCTTCTTAACTTGGACTTACGATAGTGTATTTTCTTTTGATTAATCAAACGTCTCTTACCGATCCTGTGAACATTTGATTGTCTCTCCTAATATTTGTTTGAAGGTGATTCGTTTATAAACTTTTTAAACATATTAAAATTTTATGAGGCCCTTAATCTAGTTTGGAATGTTTAAACAACATTAATTTTTATTAGTATTCTATCATTGATATCTCAATTTTAATAGTTGTCACTATCCTAAGGATGTACTTACATCTTTTATTTCACTTATGCGTCCATTTAATCTTCCTTACGTGGTGTTCAATTTTCCTTGTATTTTTTAATGTCTGTTACAATGCTAAAACTAATCACTAGTCAATGACCATAAGAAGTGTAATTCTGATTCTGAGTAGAGCAAGATTATATGTATAAGTATAAGTATAAGTATAAGTATAAGTATAAGTATAAGTATAAGTATAAGTATAAGTATAAGTATAAGTATAAGTATAAGTCTATCTATCTACTATCTATCTATCTATCTATCTATCTATCTATCTATCTATCTATCTACTTCTTGGGAGGAGAGCAATGGCAAATCTTGATAAAATAGTTAAGAGCAGAGACATCACACTGACAACAAAGGTCCGCATAGTTAAAGCAATGGTATTCCCTGTAGTAACCTATGGCTGCGAGAGCTGGACCATAAGGAAGGCTGAGCAAAGGAAGATAGATGCTTTTGAACTGTGGTGTTGGAGGAAAATTCTGAGAGTGCCTTGGACTGCAAGAAGATCAAACCAGTCCATACTCCAGGAAATCAAGCCAGACTGCTCACTTGAGGGAATGATATTAAAGGCAAAACTGAAGTACTTTGGCCACATAATGAGAAGACAGGATACCCTGGAGAAGAAGCTGATGCTAGGGAAAGTGGAAGGCAAAAGGAAGAGGAGCCGACCAAGGGCAAGATGGATGGATGATATTCTGGAGGTGACGGACTCAACCATGGGGGAGCTGGGGATGGTGATTGCCAACAGGAAGCTCTGGTGTGGGCTGGTCCATGAAGTCACGAAGAGTCGGAAGTGACTGAATGAATAAACAACAAAATAAGTATAAGTATAAGTATAAGTATAAGTATAAGTATAAGTATAAGTATAAGTATAAGTATAAGTATAAGTATAAGTATAAGTATAAGTATAAGTATAAGTATAAGTAAGTATAAGTATCCTTTTTTGATCATACAGTGGCCATAATAAGTGTAATTCTGATTCTGAGTAGAGTAGGATCTATCCATCCATCCATCCATCCATCCATCCATCCATCCATCCATCCATCCATCCTTTCTGATCATTCCTGTTTGCAAAGTAACGTCACGTCTCAGCTGCAGACCCCTTGATTACGCTGCTTCTTAGGACCTCTTATGCCAACCCATAGTGATACCCTTTGCAGAAAGCAGGCTGGCTGAAGATACCCTGGAGCCTCCTGTGGAGGGCAGGGACGGTGCCTTTTCCTACAAATTCTCTTGAAATTGAATGAAAGAGATTTTGTTTGTGATTTTTTTCCTCCAAAGAGGAAGAGAATATATTATTTTAAAAAAAATCCAAGTGGAACTTGGTTAGTGTTAACCATCTTGGGATCACAGAATAGAAGGGTTGGAAGGGGTCTTGAAGAACATCTAGTCCCACCCCAGCCAGTGTCATCATCCACCAGTCCAGCATCCTTGAAAGATGCAGCTTCCATGCAAACACCTCCAACAAAGGGTTAGGGAGGTGGACTCGTCCCTTGTTGAGCAGCTCGAACCATTAGAAAATTCTTGCTGATACAGAACCATAACAAGGAACGATAGGAAAGGATCTTAGAGATCATTTAGTCCAACCCTCTGACCAGTACAGTAATCAATTAGTGCAGCATCCCTGACAGATGGCCACCCAGCTGTTTAAACAGTTTGTTTGAGGGGTGGTGTTGGTATATTGTTGTGTAATCTACAGGTAGTCCTCGTTTAGCACCGAGAATTGGGACCGGCCACTTGGTCGTTAAGTGAAGCGGTCGCTAAGTGAAACACGACTGTGCTTATGGTCTGACTTCAGCTTTCCTTTGCTTTACAGACCTGCGAAGGTCGTAAACACGAGGATTAGTCGCAAAGTTGCTTTTTCATCACTGTTGTAACTGAGCAGTCACTAAATGAGGTAGTCACTAAACGAGGACTACCTGTACTTGGTTACCTTAGAATTCAGTTGTCCATGTGAACTTAGAAATAGGATAATTCAGTCACTGACTTAACTGTGTTGTGTGAACACAGTGAGTATGACAAGAAGCAGCTGTTCTATCCCTTTCCTTCTTCCCTGCATAGCATTGTGCGTGTCTGCAGGAAGGGGGGGGGATGAAAAAGTCAAGTCAACCATATGATTGAAACATGGCCCCTTTTTACATGTGTCACATAACTTTAGGCACTCCTGTTGTGCTCCTTTCGAGTGATTTGTTTTCCCTGAAGCTGCAAAAACCCTTTCCCCGTTTTTTCATCTTTCCTTTCTGCAAAGGTGGCTTGGAGGGCTCTGTTTTTTGGCCAGCCTGTTCCCGGGACAACAAGCGGTGCCAAGCTGGCTCTGATTTTTCCAGCAATTGTAGCTTTACTGCATACGCACGATGGAAGACCCGGTGATGTCCTGAAGGGATGTCCTTTAGGAAGAAAAGGGAAGAGAAAGGGAAGGGAAGAAGCTTTAAAGGGAAGCTTTAAAGGTATCAGGCGAAAGAAACTTTTCAAAGAGGTTGTGCAAGCCGGCGGACGGCATCCTCTTGAAACAGATCTTTGAACCCCCAAGACCTTTCTTTTTCTCTTTTTCGCTGCTCGTCTTCCCCGCGCAGTTGAGCTCAAAGTCATTCCATACTGATTGATATTAAGTGTAGAGATGTGCAGGCAGTGAGAATTCGCCCCAACCTAATACTTTTGGGGCAATCCATCTCTGCAACAGGGAGGGTGGATTTTTCCCCCTTTTTTTTTTGTCCATGGGTTCAAAAGCAGCCCTGCTCTGCTAAAAGAGGCTGGAAATAAGGAGAGTTGGACCGTAGCAAGCTTCTAACCACAGAAACAAAAGTTGCATCATCTTGACACCCCCACCTTAACTGCTGAGAGCTAAAGGAAAAGAGACTATGTGGCTGTGTCCTTTAGTTTGTTGGCAGCAAGGTAGAAGTAACTTATTCTTACTTTTTCTGTGATTTATTTTGGATTTCCCAGTCTAGCCTACAGTCCTAGAATATCCTGGTATTCCCCCATCTAAGTTATAACCAGCTCAAATCCTGCTTAGCTTTTTGGATCAGACACGGTTGGCTAAGGGATAGACCTTCCTGAGGCTCTGAGGTTGCTACAACTTTAAATACAGGAAAACCACTGAGTCAAGCAGTGTGTGGATATCACGATCACAACTTCCCTTCTAAGCTGCTCTGGAGAACCAACTGGCCTGTGGCATGGCATGGCATGGCCTGGCGGAACTAGGTTGAGCAACCCCACGGTTATAGACCTAGATCTGCAAGAAAGGATTCGGCGTTAGGATTTGCAGAAATCAAGACATGATCATCGCTGTTCCATATTGTCCTATATTTACTTGTGTTTCCATGCACACATACCATGTACACCAATCGTTGAGAAGCCGTATAGGTGGGTGAGATGACCCTTGAAGCTGGCTAGAAGGCTGCAACTCCTGCGAAATACCATGGCTAGGTTGCTTTGCAAAATAATACTGGACTAATAGAAGAGAATCTCTGTACTCAGGGTTGAACTGGAGAGTCCTTGGTGCTCTCTGACCTTGGTGGTTGGCTTGCAGACGTCTCATTACCCAACTAGGGAACATCATCAGTGCACAACCAAGGGCTCCACAATACTGGACTAGTTCTAAAGGCACCACCATCCCAGCCAGTTTGCTACCTTGGGACATCCCAGGGACTTGCAATGCCCTGCAGAGCCATGACGGGCTTAGGAGCTAGATTGCTATCAGTGCCTCCCATATTATCAGAACAGCACTTTCCAGCATCTTCCAGAAACACCTCCTGCAGTGCCCTGAGGGAGGCCATTCCCAAGACCGGTGGCCTGGTTCAGGCAATGTTGGTTCCCAGTCTTTTAATCTTCTGGCACCAGGTTTAGCTGCAATCTTTGGTTACATTGGGGATGCCATGCATTTGGACCTGTTTCAGTGGTGCCACCTTGGAATGTAATTTTAAAAGTGGTCTTGGTTTTAAGCTTCTCTTTCGCAGCCCCCAGGATCCTTCCGACTAAAACCTGGGCACCTTTTGGGGCACTGTTAGAGGGATGGGCATCCATTTCACCCCTTAAAACCCTGCAGCCCACAATAGATCATGGCTCTGCCCGCTTTGGAGGTCTGAATCTCGCTTGGCATGCAGAGCAAGATATGACTGTTAAGCTTATGGCAGTGGCTCGCTCTGGAATTTAGCATCCTTCATTTTTTCAAAGGCTTTTACTGAACCTTTGCTTAAGTAGCTGTTAATTTATGGCAAATTGTTCCTTAATGGTCTCCCTCTTTGGTGTTGTCTTTAATATGAAAGGCGGGTTTAAACTGAGATTTTTTAAAAAAAACCTATATTGCATATATTCTTTTTCCAAATGACTTAGTTTCTATTGATATGTAGACATTAAAAAATATTTATACATAATGAATTATATAATTTGGTTTGTCAAATGAAAACATGGAAGAAACTATATTCCCCCCCCCCCATGGAGAAAACTGTAGGGAAAAGCTATAGGGGAAGAGCATGACCCATAATTTTGAGCAGATCTGGGCTTTTTATTTATGCAGCTATTTATTTTAGTTTTTGCTGCAGGGAAAGGAGGATTTCTCCGTTAGCAAATATCAGCCATGAGACTCACAATCAGATGATTATCGACACCCTTTCTAGTCCATTTCCTGCAGGATCATGCTTCTTACCTCTAGGTTTATTTTATTTTATTATTTATTATTTATTATTACTTTCCTGGGCAGGTGCACACAACCCAAAAGCTGACAGCTTTTATTTTCATCACTTTTATTTTCTTTAAACTGTTTGGAAACCTTTTGGCCTCCAGAATCATTGTGGAGTCCTTGGTGCTCTCTGAGCCTTGTTGGCTAAGCAACATCTTCACTGTGAAAAGGGAGTGGGACTTGCTCTCTGTTTATATACCATGGCTTGTCCTGCTTGTGTTGATGGAGGTGTTGTTCTCCCCTTAGGAGTTCCTTGATTGGGCTGTTGTTTGTTACTGGGTAGATTGACTGAGTTAATAGTTCCTTGATTAGGGTATATTGTGCTGTTTGATTGTTCCTCTGGTGCTAATCCTGGTGTTAATCTTTGCATATCTGGGTGTTGTTTGCTGGCAAGGAGGTGTTCTGGTCTTCTGGCTTTTCTATTGTCTCTTATGAATGGTACGTAAATGTTATTTACCTCTATTTGTCTGTTGATGGCTGCTTTGTCTGAGTGCCAAGCTTCCAGGAATTCTCTAGCATTTTTGGACTTGGCTTGGTTTAAGATGCTCACAGTTTCCCAGTTGAAAGTATGGTTAAGTCTGTCCATGTGTTGTGAGATTAAGGAGTTTTCATTGTGTCTTCTGACTGCTAGTTGGTGTTTGTGGATCCGTTCTGCTAGTCTTCTGCCAGTCTGTCCTACATAGTGGCTGTTACAGTCCTTACACTGTATGTTGTGGATAACTCCTATTTTTTCTTCTTGGGCTACTGGGTCTTTTGGGTTACTTACAATGTTCTGAAGGGTTTTGGTTGGTTTGTGTGCTACAGTGATGCCGTGTGGTTGTAACAGTCTATTAGTAGTTTCTGAGATGTTTCTGATGTATGGCAGTGTAATCCTTTTCATAGCTTCTGTTGGTTTTGCTGTGGTGGGTTGAGTGGTCAGGCACTTTTTGATAAAGTTGCGTGGGTATCCATTTTGCTGGAAGATGCTATATAAGTGGTCTGTTCTGGGTTGCTGCAGTGCGTTTGTGCTCGTCTGAATAGTGTTCTTACACAGCTCCTCTTATGGGAGGTTGGGTTATTGCTTTGGTAGTGGAGTACTTGATTAGTGTGGGTAGATTTCCAGTAGACCTGTGTTTCTAGAATGCCATCATTTCCTCTACTGATGAGGATGTCCAAGAAGGGTAGTGTGTTGTTGTTTTCTTCTTCCCTTGTGAATTTTATTCCTTTGAAGATGTTGTTGATGGCTTCATGTGTTTCCTCCAGTTGATCCTTTTTTATTATGACGAAGGTGTCATCTACATACCGGATCCATACTTTGGGTTGTATGCATGGGAGTGCTATCCTTTCTAGACGTTGCATTACAATCTCTGCTATGAGTCCTGAGAGTGGTGATCCCATAGGTGTTCCTTTGATTTGTTGGCATATTTGTCCATCAAACTGAAAGTAGGTGGTGAGGCAGAGGTTGATGAGGTCCATGATTCTGGGTATTTTGATCTTGGTGTATCTAGTTAGGTCAGGTGTGTTACGTAGAACTTCTGCCATGGATTCAATCGCTAGAGCTTTCAATCGCTAGTCCAGAATCATTCTTAGAAGGAAGGGTGATGTTGGAGACAGACCTTTGCCAGCCTCATCCTTTTTTTTTTTAATTATTAAAGAATTTAAAAAAGTCAGATGGAACCGGAAATGTGGCAAGGGAGGTATCTATGGGCATCTTGGCACGTTGCAACCCACATTGGGACATCCATTCCAAATAGAAACGTCTTAGTTGCACAAGAAAGGCTACGTGCTTCCCTTCAGGTCACGACGCATTTAAGGACTAGGGTTTAAAAAATTAAACTTATGTCATATAAATGAGATATATGAAAGGCATATTTCCCACTACTCAAAGGATCTTAACCCATCTGCATATAACCACATAGTATTCCACAGAGATTGGCAACCACCCACATTCTACCATTAATATATTGTTAGACTTTTGAGTGTGTTTGTGTGTGTGTGTGTGTGAAAACATTCTTAGAAATAAAAGTTGCAATCTGAAACCCATTACAAATCTGACTGTTCGTTCCTGCTCACTTTGTTGTTTTATTACTATTGGCTCCTTAGGATAGTGTTTTTCAACCTTGGCAACTTTAAGATATGCGTTATGTACCACCAGATTTAAAGCAGTAAATATGAGGTCTTCTTCCTGAGTGCATTCATGCAATTTTCTGGGTAGGGTTCCTGGTGCCTTCTTCTGGTGGTCCCCTATGTAAAGATTAACCAGGCCCAAACCTGCTTAGCTTCACAGATCACACAAGGTTGTCAACTGCTAAGACAATTAGACAGTGGTGATCTCTAATATGGCACCAAGGAACAAGGGAAGTTTCCTGCAAAGAAGGGAAGTCTGGTGCCAAGGAAACCTTCTCTTCTGGGTTTCAGTGTCTTTTCTTATGTTGGGTGGTGTTTCTTTATCTGTCTTCTTCCAACTCACAGATCAGGGATATCTTCCAGGATCTGGGTCTCTAGGATTTCACTGAAGAATGCAAGTGCAGATGGGAAGATGAAACAAATGGTCCTTTTTGTTCCATCACAGTCCATGAAAGACGCAAGTGCAAGTGAACTCTAGCCTTTTGTTATCAGAGGGAACATTTGCTTGACCCTGTGAAGCTGATTCGCAGCACATGAGGGCAGTTTCGTTCTCCAGTGCATGTTCCCTAGCAACTGGCAATCAAAGGCACCCTCTCTCCAATACTGCAGATAATATTAATTTAATTATCCTTCTTTGTCCTATTTTTCGTTCAGAGTAATCCCAAAGTGGGATGCAGTACAACCAACCAGTAAGACCGTAGCCAAAACAAAGGTGAAAAGCAAAAAACAGCACTAAAAAGCCCCCAAAGAAACACTCACACAACTTAGCAACACAGCAGCATAAATTTCATCAACATTATGATGTACAGGCAACATGATTGGTAGGCACTGATAGTTTTTATCTTCCAGGAACTGCTTGATTTTTTTTTAAAAAACTCAAACTTTGAGTTGGTCCCCCCATTTAATTGAGTGCTGTGTACTTCCTTGTATATCCCCCATTAAGTCACATGGAACCGGAAATGTGGCAGGTAGCAAGGGAGGTATCTATGGTAATCAGGGTGCTTGTATTACAAGGGAATTTGAGTAAACTCCAGGGGACAGTGGAGGACAGGAAGGCCTGGCGTGCTATGGTCCATGAGGTCACGAAGAGTCGGACACGACTAAACGACTGAACAATTACAAGGGAAGATTTTTTCTCTATCTACATTCCCCACACCATGTATAATTTCAGACAGCCTTCCAGATCTGGCTTGTAAAAGAAAACAAATGTCGATTAGATGGTAGCAAAGTTCTTGTTCTATATCACTTCCCTGCCACCTGGTGGGAATTTGGATGTTTGCAGGCCAAAATGTATGTATGCTTATTTATTGATTTATTTGCTTTTCTTGATTATAAGTAAAGCCCAGATGTTTTATGCCTAATTTTTTGGATCTCCACCTGTGTTGATGGTTGGTGCATTTGCAGGTTAAAAGGTGAACACCAAGAAAGATGCCAGGGCATTTACAATTACAGGTAGTCCTTGCTTAACAATCATTTGTTTAGTGACGGTTTGGACTTACGACAATGCTGAAAAACCAACTTACAACCAGTCCTCACACTTATGACCATCACAGCATCCCATGGTCACATGATCGCCATTTTTGACCTTCCTGGCCAGCTTATGGCAAGCAAAATCAATGGGTAACTGCATGAATCGCTTAACAACCACGTGGTTTGCTTAATGACCACATGGTTTGCTTAACACCCACGGTGATTCACTTAAAGACTGCTGCCAAAAAGGTGGTAAAATCGGGTTGGGTTGCTTAATGACTGCTTCGCTTAGCAACCAAAATTCCGGTCCCAATTGTGGTTGTTAAGCGAGGACTACCTGTAATAAACATTTATTTAAAAGGTCCCCGTACTTACAGTGCTAGAAAACTCCTTCCCCAGACAACCATGGGAAGCCTGAGCAGTGAAGATAGTCTTCCATGGAAATGACTCACAAAAGTTTGGGGGGGGGGCAAGCTTTATAGCCCTTCAACCTCTCTCTCCCCTGCCCCCCTATCCCCAGAGTTGCTTAGTTTAGGCAGCAGCAAGGGAAGGTTACGTATTAATGAGGATTAGCTCCATTGCTAAGTGTCCAGCAGATATTGGGTGCCAAACTGGGACAAAAGTGGGGAAATGTATCTAATTGGGGTTAGAGCAAGAATCTGTTATCTCACAGTTTGTGAGCGTAAACAGGAAGAGCAGGCAGCCTCTCTTCCAGGTCTTAATTTATAAAAATGTGGGTCAATCAGAGGGCAACTTGATTCCCCCTGATGTCGTAGAATCCTAGAGTTGGACGAGATTTTAGAGGTCGTCTAGGTGAAACCTCTGCTCAGTGAACGTTCCACCTGAGCCTGTCCGGAAGATGACCATCCAGCCTCTGTTTGAAGATCTCTGGTATAAGAGAACTCCCAGTCTCATGCGGCTGTTGGTTCACTGGCTGGCAGCTCAAACAGTCCGGAAGTCCATCCTGATGTCTAGCCCGAACCTGCTTTCTTATAACTTTAATCCACTGGTTCTTGTTCTGCCCTTTGGGGCAACAGAAAACAAATCCGCTCCCTCGGCTGTGTGACCACCCTTCAGATACTTGAAGAGTCTTGTCATCTCCCCTCTTTAGCTAACTGCAACCAGATAGTTGTTGTGGGTCTTCCTGGCTGTGTGGCCGTGATCTGGAAGTTGTGGTTCCTAATGTTTCACCAGCATCTGTGGCCGGCATCTTCAGAGGGCAGGAGCACAGACAGAAGCGCTCTTTCTGTGTTCCTGCCCTCTGAAGATGCTGGCCACAGATGCTGGCGAAACGTTAGGAACCACAACTTCCAGAACACGGCCACACAGCCCGTAAGACCCACAACAGCCATCGAACTCCAGCCGTGAAAGCCTTCGACAATACATTGCACCCAGATACTTCATCTTTATCCCTTGCAGGGCTTGGCTTTCACCATCTTGTTAGTCCTCCTCTGAACGTCACTTTGTCACTGTCCTTCATGATTTGTGGTGGCCAGAATTGGATACAGGATTCCAAATGGGGTCTGACCAAGGCAGAGTAGAGTGAAAGTGGAAGATGTTTATCCTTCAATATTTTTCTTCTTCTGTCAAACCAGAATTATTGCAGGTTGAACACATGAAGCACATTTCTTCAATAACCATGCATTTTGGTATCATTATCCTACAAAATGTAGTAGCACTTCTGCTTTCCAGCATCTGCAGAAATCATCCTAGATCAGTCTTTTTCAACCTTTTGACCCTGGAGGAACCCTTGAAATATTTTTCAGGCCTCGGGGAACCCCTGCACATTCAGGCTCAAATGTAGGCCAGAAGTTACAAAATTATTATATTCGTTTCATGGGTAGGCCTGTATACAGGGTTCTTAAACTAAAAATAAAGAATGAAACTTACCTCTTTAATGCGAAGTTGCCTGAATTTGAAATAATTTTTTAAATAAATTGTGATCTCCCAGGAAACCCCTCGTGACCTCTCGGAGAACCCGAGGGTGCCATGGAACCCTGTTTGAGAAACTTGTCCTAGAATATAGAGCCATAACAATGGTCGGTAATATTGTACTCTCATGTAATTCAGGGACTATATTTTTTAAAAAAATATTTTTATCATTAAATTCTAACTTTACTTTCCAATGAAGAATGCAAAATTATACTAGATCCCGAGATTCAGGCCAGGTGAGAGATGATGAATCCCCAACCCCCACCCTTGTTTTGTGAGGCTGATAAGAATTGTTGCTTACAGCCCTATCCTTCCCTTTCTGTGGTTTCCTAAAACACAAGTACTTCCAATTTTCTATATTATTTTTTTTTTTACTTTCCTAAATCTTCATTTTATTTCAGGAAAAGCGATTTTAGTTTATTTAGTGATTGAGTTTATCAACTCCGTGCCTATCAAACCCTTTTGTACAGCAGTGTTAGTAGGGTAAGATTAAATGAGCTTATAAAGCACCCACCCCACCCTGGCTCAAAATCAAAACAAAACAATGAAAACCCCGGGATTTGGTGGGAACGTTGCCAAAGGCAGCTATTTTTGATTGGCTAGGGGGAAAAAAATGTCTTAAAATAAGGCTGAAGCTCTGTGGCTCCCATTTCATTGTTATTGCTGCAATATTGATGTCAGCCGTCGAAGGGAAAGGCAAAGCAAATAGGTACCTAATGAAAATATTAAAACTGGCTTTGACCTTCCCCACTGTTTGCTGCTCGTTCCCTCTGGGTGTTGCTTGGACAGCAATCAGTTTCTTGCAAACTGAATTTAGAAGATTTTGTTGTTTATTCGTTCAGTCGTTTCCGACTCTTCGTGACTTCATGGACCAGTCCACGCCAGAGCTTACTGTTGGCCGTCACCATTCCCAGCTCCCCAATGGTTGAGTCCGTCACCTCCAGAATACCATCCATCCATCTTGCCCTTGGTCGGCCCCTCTTCCTTTGGCCTTCCACTTTCCCTAGCATCAGCTTCTTCTCGAGCGTATCCTGTCTTCTCATTAGGTGGCCAAAGTACTTCAGTTTTGCCTTTAATATCATTCCCTCAAGTGAGCAGTCTGGCTTGATTTCCTGGAGTATGGACTGGTTTGATCTTCTTGCAGTCCAAGGCACTCTCAGAATTTTCCTCCAACACCACAGTTCAAAAGCACCTACCTTCCTTCGCTCAGCCTTCCATTTAGAAGATAGCTCTGGCAAAAGACTAAATAAGGCAATCACAACTATAAGTAACCTCTAGGGATTCTCTGGTCCAGAACCAGCTCCATCATTAAGGAGAACCAGGATGGTGTAGTGATGATGGTGTTGGGCTAGAAGTTGGGAGACTGATTCAAATCTATCCTCAGTCATGGAAGCTTCCTTCCTGAGACTCTTTTTCTCAGCCCAACCTACTTTACAGAGGGTATTTGGGGTGGGGGGATGTGGAGGAGAGGCTGCTGGGTATTTGAGCTTCTGCAGGAAAAGCAGGATATAAATCAAAAAGAGAGAAGGGAAGGGGAAGAAGGTGAGAAAGGAAGAAGAGGGAGGGGTAGCAGAGATGAAAGCCAGTTTCTCTATCGTCCTGGAAGGCAAGCTGGAATAATGAATTTAAGTTACAGCGAGGCAGAGTCCAGTTGAATATTAAGGGGAAGAATGACGCTAAGGACAGATGTGAGATGGAACCAGTAACCCGGAAAGATGGTGGGCTCCTCTTTATTGGACGTGTCCATGCAGAGGCTAGGCATAGACTTCCATCTGTCTGGAATGTCTGATTTGGATTCCTGACATGAGTATGGGGTCGGATTTGATGGCCTAAATGGCCCCTTCCAAACACCTCTGAAAGGGTGTCCCACAAAAGAAGGCCTTGGAGGGACACATTAGGGAACATCAGCAACATGGCATGGGACCGGGTTATTTGGGGGATCGCCTCTCCCCGATTTCATCTGCCCATCCTACCAGACCTAGCAGGGAGGGTATGTTACAGGTCCTGTCACCTACAGATCTACATTTGGTGGGCCCTAGGTGGTGGTCCTTTTCTGCTGTGGCCCCTGTGTTGTGGAATCTTCTTCCCCCCCCCCCAAGGTGAGGTTGGCTTCGTCACTGTTGAGCTTCCGAAGGTCCTTCAAGACTTGGTTATGCCAGCAGGCCTGGGGACCCCAGGGGATGGGTGAACTAGTGAGGTGGCTCCCTTATTTTTAACATCCCTTTGTCTTTTATTCTTTGTTTTATTTGGTTTTTTAATATTTTTAATGTATTTATCAATGGTTTTTAGCTCCTTGTACGCCAGCCAGAGTCACTTGTTTGTGAGATGGGCATTCAATCAATCAATCAATCAATCAATCAATAAATAAATAAATAAACATCTCTCCTTTAGCTGTTATTCTTGAACCCTTCCCTCCTCTCAGCCATTCCAGCGTGTCAGAGAATCAGGGTCTTCACCTAGGTCATATAAAATGAACTGTATCTCCTAACCCAATTGCATTGCAACAATTCTGTCCAATTGTTCTATACATTTTTTTTTAAAAAAAATAACATCAATGAGATGAACGGGTCCCTGCCTTCAAGAAGTCTCCAATTGTTTGTTTGTTTATTGGGAGAGGAGAAAGGGAGAAGAGAAGAAAGGGAGAGGCCAGAGAAAAAGGAAAGAGTGAACTTCTGATGGTTTTGGTTAAGAAGATACAGCCGTTCAGAACTGAAGTGGTAAGCCAAAGGCTGCCCAGCAAATCAAGTGAGCAGGATGGAGTCATTTGAAGTTGGTGATGAAGTAGAATAAGAGCAGGTCTTGGCCTTCTTCTGTGGGATACCTTTTCAGAGGTATTTGGAAGGGGCCATTTAGGCCATCAAATCCGACCCCATACTCATGTCAGGAATCCAAATCAGACATTCCAGACAGATGGAAGTCTATGCCTAGCCTCTGCATGGACACGTCCAATAAAGAGGAGCCCACCATCTTTCCGGGTTACTGGTTCCATCTCACATCTGTCCTTAGCTTCATTCTTCCCCTTAATATTCAACTGGACTCTCCCTCGCTGTAACTTAAATTCATTATTCCAGCTTGCCTTCCAGGACGATAGAGAAACTGGCTCTCATCTCTGTGACCTCTGGGTCTGAACAGAGAAAGTGTGCCAGGGCTACTTGCCACTCTCTTGTTCAAATTCCCGTGTTGCTTCCCCAAATTTGCTGCCCACTTTCTCTTCCAGAGGAATCCCTGGACCATCTAGGTTCAAAGAAGGGCTCTTCCACCTTTTTGCTGATCATCTTTCCATGCCAAAGGAGCGTTCATCTCCCCCAGTGGCCTTGTGGGTTTATTTATCATTCCTTTCCTTTCCTTCCCCAGAACTCCTGGGGAAACAACAGGCAGTTTAGCTTCTGTCAAAGTAGGTGGGAGTCACATTTCCTCTCTTGCTTGCTATCTCGAATGCAGGAGGCAGTTGCCCAAGGGAGGTGAGAATAAAGACACATTCCTGGTTGTCATCCCTGCAATTATCAGCTATGAACACAATGGCAATTTGTTGTTGTTGATTGCCTTTCTTATGCAAATCCAGCAGCCCGTTTTCCTTTTGAGATTTCCCTCCCTCCTTATTTATTTTTTTTAATGTTGAGGGGGTGCGCAGCACAAAGTGGAATCTTACATATTTAATTTCAAGTTATCAGTGGTTTCCCTTAGAGACTGCTTCCAGCCATTCTCTTTTCAGTTGCGTTGAGGCCACTGGGAACCTCAGAGACCACATTTCAAATTCCAACTTTGTTGCTGCTATTTACTTTTTATCATAAAAGGGCATTGTCAACAGGTCTTCGGCAGCTCTTGTAAAACCCATTTAGGAATTTAAATCTCCACTAAAACACAGAATGTATGTCTGCTTTTATGATTTATGAGGTTAGATTCCCAAACCTTCGTTTAATAGGCTGTACATTTATATGGCAAGCAATCGGTTCCTTTTCCTAGGCAAGCTTTCAAGAGTTGCTAGAACAAAAAAAATGTTGTCAAACTTGAAGGGAAAAAATAAGAACAGAGATCAAAATTAAAATTCAGGGTATAGAAGCAGGGCTTGTACAAACTTAAGACTTCAGGTCTTATGAGATTTGGAAAATCCATGGGTATGGCCCACTCCTAGGTTTCTATCAAATTATAATTTTTGACAAAAGGGGGATATTGTCTTCAGCAAATTTAATTCTGAGTTAAATTACAACTAAAATGACTTGATGGCACATAACCAATCAAAATCAATTCCACGTTTGTTGTGGCCCTGTCCAGCTTTTGGAGTGCAGCTTCTCAAAAGCTATATGGGACCTTCTGGCTCAAAATAGGCTCTGCAGTCCTAAAGGTAACCCTTAGATGGAACCAAGCACATCAGACAGGAAGCCAAACCATGTCTTCTCCCAGTCTCTGAAATATTCAGAGATTTCCCTTTCTCTTTTCTCGTAGCAATGAGAATCATGAGAAGGTCCACTGCTAAAATATGGAATATTGGTTTGGCTGGATTCACCAACATGTTCACTAGCTGGACAGTGAGAATGCAGTTGCGAGGCTGAGAACTAACAGGGTTAGATTGCCAACCCACAAACCATGTTTAACTACCCTTTCAGCAATTACGGGGTGCTCCTGAGCTAGTTATGTGAGCAAATCCTTCCGTCAGAGGGGGGAAGGAAGGAAGGAAGGAAGGAAGGAAGGAAGGAAGGAAGGAAGGAAGGAAGGAAGGAAGGAAGGAAGGAAGGAGGGGGAAAGAGAGGGGGAAGGAAGGGGAAGGGGAAATACTGACTTTTCTGGTGTATGTCTCAGCCCTGATGCTTTTTTCATTATCTGTGGCCTTTAATGCCCCCAAAATTCATAATGTATGGCCTTGGTGATAAAAGATTGGCCATCCCTATTCACTGCTTTGTTTGTAATATAATTTATGCTGCTGGTGGTGGTGGCAAAATTCATTTGGAGCCATTAGGTATAACTTTTATCATATCAAACTCCAATTATTGCAGGATAATTGAATACTCCAGTCAAAATTTTCAGAACTGGTTAATGGATAGCCACACTCTCTCCAGAGCAGGGTTGGGAATCTCACTAGAAACCTGACAATTCCCCACATCGTGAATTGCAAAAGGTTTAAAGGATTTTCAGTTCCCTGCATCTTGATCATCGGAGCCTATGTCATAAAATATATCTTGTGCTTCCAGCTTTACTTTACTTCTTGTTTTCCTTAGTGGCCCCAACAGAAAAAAAAAATCTGATCCTGAATATGTCAAGTTTAATGTAGGGTGGAATATATTTGGTGGAGATGATTCTCGGATAAATGGGCACAGAGGTTGGTGGCAGAAGCTTGCAGCTTTCTCTGGTCCCTGTGTGTGTGTGTGTGTGTGTGTGTGTGTGTGTGTGTGCACGAACGTTTTAACAAATGTCTATTCGTCTTGCCATTTCCAAAAAATGCCCTAGGTAAGTAACAACTCAAATTAAAATAAAAATCATCATAATAAAAAGTTTTTTTTAAAAAAAAAGTAGCACAGCAAATTAAACACAGGCTGGATGGCAGATTTAAAAAGGAAAACAGGATTTAACCCAATAAATTAAAAGCCTACTGGAATAAATAGTGTCTTGAGGAGACGATGGAAGGACAGAATAGTTATTTCTAATTACTGTTTGAATAAAATTAAGGCATTTATAATTTTAAATTTCATAAAGACACAAAACAGTATGTTTTCCCTGCTAATTAAGCAATGAATAATGTATTTCATGTCCTTAAAGCAGTAATGTAATTTGGGTTTGATAATGTAGTGACTATTGCATATATTTCAATTTTTATTCAGTTATTTTTCTTTTCTTTTCTTTTTTCTTTTCTTTTCTTTCCTCCTCTTCCTCCTCCTCCTTCTCCTCCTCTCTTTCCTGGAGAACCCCCCCCAAACATTTCTTACCGTGTGTGTGTGTGTGTGTGTGTGTGTGTGTGTGTGTGTATTCTAGATTTAATCATTCTCACAGGCTCAATAACCAGACCCCAAAACATGTAAAAAAAATGGTTCAGGGCTTTTGCTAAATTGTTATCTGTAGACATTGAATGCCCTTGAGCTATTTATTGCATATTGTGTATTTTTGACCTAAAAGAGAAAGCTAAATCCCACAAGGAAATAAGCCTTTTCCCCCCCAGTTCTCTTATCCCTTTGTTTTATTGTGGTGCATCCTTTTCCACTATTCTTCCATCCGGTTGCCCTCAGGATTAGACAACTTCCTTTGAAAGTTTACCAAGGACAGCATCTTCTGAGTTTGAGAATAACAGGCAGTGTGAATGGTGGAGACTGTAACCCACAATGCAGTTGGGCACATCAGAAAGCGAGAATGTTCTTCGTTCCTGAAGGTGAAAGTCATAGTGAATAGGGGTCATTCTGAGTTGTATGAATGTTCTTAAGTCAGCCATGTGCCTTGCAGGTGCGATGCATCTTTATGCATCTCATCTCTTTGCACATAAAGGTTCGACATGGGATGGAGAAGCAGATCTGGTTAAGCAACACAGACGAGGGGAAACTAATTGAGTTCTGCTCTGCTTCAATTTCACGAATGTTCATTCACGGCAAACACATTCTACTTTCCATTCTGTTCCTGCATTACTCTTCCATTCCTTTTCTTTCAAATCTGTGTGTAAAATATTGCAACATATATATTTAACTCCTTCCCTCCCCTCTCTCTTTTTTGCAAAATATGCATCTATAAACATGCTTCTCCCAAAGTTCTGAGATGTCTTTTTTTTAATTTCCATCCTACCACAGGGTATGTTGATGGGGTGGAGACTGGGAAGGGCTATATTTGCAAGGAGCAACCCTGCCAGATGTACAAGCTGGGTTTAGAAAAGGCAGAGGAACTAGAGACCAAATTGCCAATATCCGCTGGATAATGGAGAAAACCAGGGAGTTTCAGAAAAACATCTATTTTTGTTTTATTGACTATTCTAAAGCCTTTGACTGTGTGGATCATAACAAATTGTGGCAAGTTCTTGGTGGTATCGGGATACCAAGTCATCTTGTCTGCCTCCTGAGGAATCTGTATAACGACCAAGTAGCAACGGTAAGAACAGAGCACGGAACAACGGACGGATTTAAGATTGGGAAAGGAGTACGGCAGGGCTGTATACTCTCACCCTAAATATTCAAGCTGTATGTAGAACACATCATGCGACGTGCTGGGCTTGAGGAATCCAAGGCTGGAGTTAAAATCGCTGGAAGAAACATTAACAATCTTAGATATGCAGATGATACCACTTTGATGGCTGAAAGCGAGGAGGAGTTGAGGAGCCTTATGAGGAAGGTGAAAGAAGAAAGTGCAAAAGCTGGGTTGCAGTTAAACCTCAAAAAAACCAAGATTATGGCAACCAGCTTGATTGTTAACTGGCAAATAGAGGGAGAAAAAGTGGAGGCAGTGACAGACTTCGTATTTCTAGGTGCAAAGATTACTGCAGATGCTGACTGCAGCCAGGAAATCAGAAGACGTCTACTTCTTGGGAGGAGAGCAATGGCAAATCTTGATAAAATAGTTAAGAGCAGAGACATCACACTGACAACAAAGGTCCGCATAGTTAAAGCAATGGTATTCCCTGTAGTAACCTATGGCTGTGAGAGTTGGACCATAAGGAAGGCTGAGCGAAGGAAGATAGATGCTTTTGAACTGTGGTGTTGGAGGAAAATTCTGAGAGTGCCTTGGACTGCAAGAAGATCAAACCAGTCCATACTCCAGGAAATAAAGCCAGACTGCTCACTTGAGGGAATGATATTAAAGGCAAAACTGAAGTACTTTGGCCACATAATGAGAAGACAGGATACCCTGGAGAAGAAGCTGATGCTAGGGAAAGTGGAAGGCAAAAGGAAGAGGAGCCGACCAAGGGCAAGATGGATGGATGATATTCTGGAGGTGACAGACTCAACCATGGGGGAGCTGGGGATGGTGACGGCCAACAGGAAGCTCTGGCGTGGGCTGGTCCATGAAGTCACGAAGAGTCGGAAGCGACTGAACGAATAAACAACAACAACCCTGAATCCTTGCACACTCACTCACCTCCTGGTTGAATTATTTCAACCAGGTTCAAATCAGCTCTACGTATCTGTCCGCTTAAACCCTACACCTGTGTGCAAATACTGTTACTGCAAACAATTAAATGTTATCTCCCATTAGAAAGCTCAAAGCTGCCTACAAAACTGTTCAAAATGATCCATCAGTAAGTTAAACAGAGCTTGAAAGGTTGTTGTTGTTTTTCAGTCATTTAGTCGTGTCCGACTCTTCGTGACCTCATGGACCATAGCACGCCAGGCCTTCCTGTCCTCCACTGTCTCCCGGAGTTTACTCAAATTCATGTCCATTACATCGGTGATGCTCTCTAACCATCTCATCCTCTGCCGTCCCCTTCTCCTTTTGCCTTCAGTCTTTCCCAGCATCAGGGTCTTTTCCAGTGAGTCCTCTCTTCGCATTAGGTGGCCAAAGTATTTCAGCTTCAGCTTCAGCATCTGTGCTTCCAATGAGCAGTCAGGGTTGATTTCCTTTAGGATTGACTGATTTGACCTCCTTGCAGTCCAAGGGACTCTTAAGAGTCTTCTCCAGCACCACAGTTCGAAAGCATCAATTCTTCGGCGCTCAGCCTTCCTTATGGTCCAACTCTCACAGCCATACATTACTACTGGGAAAACCATAGCTTTAACTATACGGACCTTTGTCGGCAAGGTGATGTCTCTGCTTTTTAATATGCTGTCTAGGAGACTGGTCTAAAATCCTGAAAAGCCACTGCACGTCAGGGCAGATATTAGTGGCCTAAATGGGCCAATTTGATGAAAAATTTCCCAACTTTGTAATAAGTGGAGGACAGGAGATGGACTATGAGAACTTGGACATCAGGTATATTTCATTGAGTGAGATCGCCAACCACAGGCAGATAGATCGTCCACTCGCTCATCTTCCTGCCTGACTCTCTGGGTGTCTAACTTCCTAATGGCAACAATTCAACCTTGCCTCCTTGTGAACTAGAAGTACTTGTCAAGAGTGTCTGGCTCATGACACTGGTGGATATGCAGCTGAATGAGTCATTAATCTCAATGGTATGCCTGACGCACTTTCTTTGGTCCAAAAATAGTGTCTCAAGGTTAGATGACAAGGCCAAGCAGGTATGAGAGCTTGCTGAAGGAGCTTTGTTCCTCCACATGGGCTATATTTGCAAGACATGCTTACTCTGGTTACTGAATTCATTATTTTTTTCTGGATTGGCCCAACGCATTGGACTATGAACCAACTCAATAGTGGTAAACCCAACCGCTAAGCCTTTACCTACCCTTGGTAGATGTGTTGCACGTAGGCAGCCACTGAAGGGGTGAACTGCCGCCTCACTGAATAATTCATACTGCACAGCTGCGTCATGCAACTGCAGCATGACCTATGAGGATGCAGGTTTCTTTCCGGCATAACCTTCTCCATGAGGTGAACATGTCATATGTCCTGGTCTTGGAGGTGTGGTCCTCCTTGCACTGAGAAGCATTCTCTCCTATGAGCCTCCATCTCCATAATCAGCAAAGGGTGGACCAAAACTTGCATGAAAAGGAGATCCAAGATTCCAGGCAATGTGTAGGCAAGACACCCATGCGAAGGAGGAAGCATAAAGCAGAAATTAATTCAGTTTATATTTTCATGGGTTCATCGTCTCAACATATACATGTAAGCTGGGATGTGCGGATAGACCAAAATCAACATTTTTATGGGTTTTGTGATGAAGCTTGCAACTCAAAAGTAGAGGGGGGGGGAAATGTATGTTTGTATGTCAGGGGGAATATTAGGAAAAAATATATACAAAAATGTCTGGGTTTGCACAGCATGATTAACTGGGCTAAAATAGAGTGGTTTATGGTTCAGCATATTGTGGGAACCCAGCCTTTATTTTAGCATGTTGTCTGAATCACATTAAGCCATTTTAAGGGGCTGGAGGAGGTTGTGGCATCTATATTCAATGAACATAGCAACTGTATTCTTAATCCAAGTTAGGATTTAATGTGTTGGATGACCCCCACCAATGTATATATTACAGACTGTACCCAAAAAGTTGTTTTATGAGAAAGCAGACAACCCATGACCCGTTGGGTCATCATTTCAGAGGTATTTCCTTACCAGATTCCTCGATGCCTTCAACAATGGCAGAGCTTCTAATGTGCTGCCTTCACTGGAAAAGTTCTTAAAAATTTAGGGAGATATTCAGAGATGTATCTGCCCTGAAAACAGCCCATGTCATTCATATTGAACTGTACCAATCAAAGCGAATATTTGTAGCTCAGGGTTGAACTGTGGAGTCCATGGTGCTCTCTGAGCCTTGTTGTTTTCTTGCATACGTTTCATTGCCAGGCTAGGCAACATCTTCAGTGCGAAAAGGGAGTGGGACTTCCTCTCTGTTTATATACCCTGGCTTGTCCTGCCTGTGTTGGTGGGGGTGTTGTACTCTCCTTGGTAGTTCCTTGATTGGGTTGTTGTTTGCTGCTTGGTTGATGACTGAGTTAATAGTTCCTTGATTAGGGTATATTGTGCTGTTTGATTGCTCCTCTGGTGCTAATCTTGCTGTTAATCTTTGCATATCTCGGTGTTGATTGCTGGCAAGGTGGTGTTCTGGTCTTCTGGCTTTTCTATTGTCTCTTATGAATGGTATGTAAATGTTGTTTACCTCTATGTGTCTGTTGATGGCTGCTTTGTCTGAGTGCCAAACTTCCAGGAATTCTCTAGCATTTTTGGATTTGGCTTGGTTTAATATGCTCACAGTTTCCCAGTTGAAAGTATGGTTAAGTCTGTCCATGTGTTGTGAGATTAAGGAGTTTTCATCATGTCTTCTGACTGCTAGTTGGTGTTCATGGATGTGTTCTGCTAGTCTTCTGCCTATTCTGCCTATTCTGCCTATTGAACTGTATAGCACAGTCAAACATCAGGAGTTGACCACAGGAAATGTTTTATGACATTTTGTATTATGTCATTAGATGTTTGATGATAATTTTTATATCATAAAATGTTTTATAAAATTTGCCAAATTTCAATTCTATGGGAGTCATGGGCCCCAGGTTTTGGATATATTCTATAAGTTAGCCCATTCGAGGTACCTTGGTTCAAAAATTGTTGCCCTACGATGCACCATTTTGCCCAGTTAAAGGTTACAAACAAACAGACACCAGAGTTTTGGTAGTATATTCATGCACTCAGATAAGCACATATTCAAACAAAGGTTTGTGCATTTTTCAAAACATTAACTGAAATAACATGGGGTTACCTTAAAGCTGGGGGGGGGGAACCAAACAGAATCAAATGTGATAATCCCAAATAGTTTGGGATTATCCCAATAGAAGTCAATCCCAAAATAGTTCTTTACATTCTTGCTCTTGTTTCCTACCAAGCCAGCTCTAACCACTTTTCCTGACTGCTCTCTTTTCATATAAATCTCCACTTCCCATAAGAGGGAGTGAGGCAATCCATCATGTGGAATGTCATTCAACATCATGTATCATGACAAAAAGCTGGCCAACAATTGAGGAACTGGGAGCAGATACACCTAGCCAAGAAACACTTGAAAGCAAAATTGATTAAAATTTCTTAAACTGTGGCTTATAATGAGCTCACATTTTCCTCACGGTAGCCAACCCTATGAGTCAGGGTTTGGCTTGAGATGATGCATTAGATCAGCGCATGAGAAGGGAGAGCGTTGCTTCCCTCCTCTTTTGCTATGGTCCACCAACGTGGTACAAATCAAATCAAAACTTTATTACAGCCATAGACCAGCATAAACGTGGCACCAAATGTTCAGTCTTTCTTGAACAAAATGGGTGCCCTAAACTTTTCAGCCTGTTTTACTTCCTACAACTCTCTGGATAATCATCTCCTTCTGCTGATTCTGCTGTGGTAGCTCTCATGAAGCCCCAGATTGGACACTCAGTCCCCCCAATCACTGTAGCAGCTACAAAACCTTTCCTTTGGTCCTTTCCTTATCCTTTGGATAAGACTTCCTGGAGGTTTGGTGGCTGCTTTCCCTTTCGGAAAGGAAGAATGGCTGTCCTGGTGGATCTTGCTGTATTGAATTAAGATTGCTCAAATGAGGTCAAAACTGCCCCTGTCTTTCTGTGGTGACCAGAAGCCTTGGCAATGACGAATGAGATGGGTGTCTTCTACAGAATGTGGAGCCATCTGGAAGGATTCCTTGTTTGTATCCCCTCACTGTCCTTCTCTATTAACAAACAATAATCAAGGGGTGAAAATAGGGAAAATTCTGTTCTGCCTACTTGATAGATTGGTCCACATCACGCAGAATGACATGAGATGCCTTATATGGACTGCGCCACTTTAGTTCCTAGGAGGCAAAGAAAGAGGATGATGTATCTGTGACTGTGTAGCATACAAGCTGCATTCATGCAACATGGTTAATGAGTCCTTTAAAGATCTAGAGACTGCATTTGAACAATGTGTAAAGCCGGTAAGTCTTAACCTTGATTGATTGATTATGTACCATTAGGTTTTTGACTCTTAGTGACCATATAGATAGATTTTCTCCATGACTGATCTGTCCCTAACCTGGTCCTTCAGGTCTTCCCATGGTGTACTCATCGCTACTGTAACTGAGTCCATCCACCCATATTTTCTATCCATGTACTTTTCTTGGTAAAACACAGGAGTGGTTAACCATTGCCTTCTCCCACACAGTATGAATTGTTGCCTTTGACGTTGTCACTGAAGTGAGCATCTGGCTCTGGCATCTTCCTCTATCGCTGCTGCCCAACAGAGGTGCCTGCTTGCTTTAGCTGGGCAGCTGGGATGACATTCACACCTCAGGTGTCCCTGCTGGGAATATATAATCTTGGCATAAACTCCCAACTTTGCTCATCCCTCCCAGGACCACCACCATCCCCGCCACAATGAGGCAGCACAGCAGGACTTGTGTGTGTGTGTGTGTGTGTGTGTGTGCAATAACCTTGGTTAATTGATTTTTTGTAGCTTAGTCTGTTGAATGAACCTACTGTAGTTGGACAGATCATGATGATGATGATGATGATGATGATGACGATGATTCAATATATTCCACACACCTAGAAAATCAATTAATTTGACTCCCATATCTGGGCTTTTTGTTGTTCAGTCATGAAGTCGTGTCTGACTCTTCGTGACCCCATGGACCATAGCAAACCAGGCCTTCCTGTCCTCCACTGTCTCCCGGAGTTTACTCAAATTCATGTTCATTACATGGGTGATGCTATCTAACCATCTCATCCTCTGCCGACACCTTCTCCTTTTGCCCTCAGTCTTTCCCAGCATCAGGTCTTTTCCAGTGAGTCCTCTCTTCGTATTAGGTGGGCAAAGTATTTGAGCTTCAGCTTCAGTATCTGTCCTTCCAATGAGCAGTCAGGGTTGATTTCCTTTAGGATTGACTGATTTGACCTCCTTGCAGTCCAAGGGACTCTCAAGAGTCTTCTCCAGCACTACAGTTCGAAAGCATCAATTCTTTGGCGCTCAGCCTTCCTTATGGTCCAACTCTCACAGCCATACATTACTACTGGAAAAACCATAGCTTTAACTATACGGACCTTTGTCGGCAAGGTGATGTCTCTGCTTTTTAATATGCTGTCTAGGTTTGCCATAGCTTTCCTCCCAAGGAGCAAGCGTCTTTTAATTTCATGGCTGCAGTCACCGTCTGCGGTAATCCTGGAGCCCAAGAAAATAAAATCTGTCACTGCTTCCATTTCTTCCCCTTCTATTTGCCAGGAGGTGATGGGACCAGATGCCATGATCTGAGTTTTTTTTAATGTTGAGTTTCAAGCCACCTTTTGCACTCTCCTCTTTCACCCTCATCAAGAGGCTCTTTAGTTCCTCTTCACTTTCTGCCATTAGGGTGGTATTGTCTGCATATCTGAGGTTGTTGATATTTCTCTTAAGAGTCTTCTCCAGCACCACAGTTCGAAAGCTACAAAATTCCAAATGGCCCATAAAAGGGAACACGGAGTGAGAGTTTTCTTCATCTCTCTGCTGCCATCTAGTGTTTCTCTGGATTTTTGCCGTGCAGATTTGATTAATCTTAGCTTGGGCATGTTAGCAAACCCAGTCCCAAAGTATAGAAGATGAGTACACTGGGAACAGGAGTTTAGCTTCTTACCTGAACAGGTGAGCACGAACTCTGATTAGCATGTTGACAGCCAAGTCCTGGATTTATGTTTGAGAAAGGGGGGGGAGAGAAATCTTGATAAGCAGCAGATTGCCTGGAAACTTTTTTCTCAGTTTGATGGCTGCCAGATCTCACTTCGATATATACCAAGAAGTGACAAAAATTACATGAGGCTTCTAATCTTTCCTGCGGAAAAATCAGCTTTCCACTGCCATGCAGAGGGAAACCAATTCCCACCCCTTCCTCCTCTGCTCCCAAAATTAGTCTGCAGCAGCACTACTCCAACCTTTTTGGTATTTCAGATTGGCTGAAGGTAAGAGAAATTCTTCCCCATTCAAGCTGCTTTCTGCAAAGTGAAAGAAAGTGACAGGGGTTTATTGAGCTGGGAAAGTTTAGGGTTGCTTTGACATTCATATCCTCTGTGTGTGAAAGAGAGAGAGAAAGTGTTGATAAGAAAGGGAATATTGCTATACCAGTCATTCATTCATTCATTGGCAATCACTCGTAGCCGAGTAAGATTGTCTTCCAAAGGTAAAATTTTAACAGTGGATCCGTAAGTGGCTGTAAAGGCCAATTCTGGATCCGCACAACCTCCCACAATGAGGGCATAGGTTTCCGGGTGGGAGACGGTCATGATGAGGGTTTGCCTGACGTGCCTTCCTTTTAGCTCTTTTCTCCTTTTCGCCCTGTACTCGTGCTTCTTCAAAGTCCATAGTGCCATTAATAAAGGCTGACCTCCAATTGAAATTGGCTATACCAGTATTGCTGGACCAACAATCTAATTAGCCCACCGTTCAGATATAACGTTTCAGATATTATCAAGGCATGGATTTACAGGTTCAAGTGTTATCTTTTAACACGGGCCGTGGTTTCAATTTTTACCAGGGCTTGGAAATGTGCAGGTCTCCTTCTTTCTAATGACAACCGAGTAACAGTTGAGTTTGGGGATCCCTTTTTCAATTGTTAGCTTATCAAATTTAGACTTTCCCATCTCATATTTGTGAGTAGCTCATCTATCCAATATCAGAGAGCAAGCTCTAGGATTTTGTTCAAACATCATGCTTAGCCATGGTTCACTTAACCATGGTCTGTTGAACAAGGCACCATAGATGGGTTTACACAACGCATCAAGCAAAAACTATGTTCTGGCTTAATTGCGATATGTAAACTCAGCCCGTGGGTATCAGTTTTCATGTAGCTTAAATGATACCATCCGCCTTGCAGGGCTTCGTGAAATCTCAAGGTTTGCAGAAGGACACAAGAGTAGGTGGTGAATTGTGGTGGCTGCACTCAAAAACATGCTGATGATGATTGGGTGGGTATGAATTTTGCCCATTTATTAAAGGTAAGAATTGGAAAATTGGAAAAGAGAAAATGCAGTATTGAGTCATAGAAGAGTACACAGCTGGCTGATACTGGATCACTTCACCCATTCATCCATCCATCCATCCATCCATCCATCCATCCATCCATCATCTAAGCTGTTTTTTAATGGTTAAAAAACAATCAGATCCCAAAGAAATATACAGAATAACAAGAAAGAGCAAGAGATTTTGTGTGAGGGATTCTTTGGATGGGTTCAGTCAAGCCCTCTGCCCCAGGGTATGATCAAGAAAGCAGGAACAACACAGGCTTCACAAAAGAGTTTGAATGCAAGACTTAGTGGCCAAATACACAATCTTGGAAAGTGTGATATCAGCCCTCTTTTATGAGTGAGTTCATTAAGGCAGATTCCCTTTAAATGTGCTGGCTCTCAGCCTGGACTAAGCTGCTGTTCTTGAAATAAACTATTGGTTGTTTATGTCTAACATTCCTCCTGTTACTTTCCCAGAATCTCCACAACCTTTATAGGTTCACACAAGAGATGATAGAGAGAGATAGCGATAGAGAGATGATAGAGACGATAGAGACAGAGACAGAGACAGAGACAGAGACAGAGACAGAGACAGAGACAGAGACAGAGACAGAGTGAGTGTCAGGTCAAGACAGTCATTGTATGCATATAATCTATTATGTACAGGGGCATGGTGGCTCAGTGAGTAAGATGCCAGGCTTGTCGATCGGAAGATTGCAAGTTCGGAGGTTCGAATCCCTAGCCCTGCGTGTGGAGTGAGCTCCCGCACTAGCTCCAGCTCTTGCCAACCTAACAATTTGAAAGCATGAAAATGCAAGTAGATGAATAGGTACCACTTCGGTGGGTAGATAACAGCGTTCTGTGCGCGTCATGCGGCCACATGACCGTGGAAGTGTCTTCGGACAACGCTGGCTCTTCGGCTAACAAACGGAGATGAGCACCGGCCCCTGAAGTCGGACACGACTGCACAAATGTGTGGGGGGAACCATTACCTTTACCTTTAATCTATTATGTCCTTAAACAAATGAACCATAAAAATAGCTTTCCTTGATGGCCTCATTCATAAAAGATGCTAAGACAACGGCAGAATTTCCCATAACCTATCCAACCCACATTATCCTAATCTGCTGGGCAAAACCCAGTCTCTCAGCAGCTGATAAACAAAAATATTTCCCCTTTTTCTTAATGAGCATACAATCCCCCATCCGTTCATCACCATTTAGTCAGCTACCAACCATTAGGAGTAAGGTAAATAAAGTCTTCTTCAAGTTGAGTATGACTTCTGTGATGGCATAGACACATCCACACAGGACTCCAGAAGTGGTCTGCCACTGCTTTTTTTAGGATTTGTTAAACTTCCAAGTCTAACATATAGCTAGTGGTCTCCCATCCAAATATTAACCTACTTAGCTTTCAAGCCCATAGAAAGTTACCCAGGTGCTTCCACCTTCTGAAACACCAGTTATTATCCATCTGGAGTCAGGATCATTCCAGAACATTGACTGATATTTGCTTCTTCTGCTCTCCATTCACTAGTTACCAATCCAAAGAACCCTCCTAGATGATTACTGTTGAAGCCCACTGTCTTCAACATTAATGGAGAAGTGTATTTCTACCAAAGGCTATTGTCTGCCCTGGAGTCTCCATGTTGAGAAGTAAATATGCTGTCAGGTACCAATTTTGGAAATGAATGGTACTAATGGAACTTGATGTTGACCCATCAGGAGCGTTTCTTCCTATTCAATCAGTCTTTCCCAGTTTTAAGAACTTCCATCCTAGATTCTTGGCTGCTGCAGTCCCAACACATTTGAAGCTTGCCAATTTGGGTACTCTTGGATTAGACAAAATGCCCATCTCGTTCAGATGTTGAAGCCCAGGAACAGAGCAAGGAAGCCACAGCCATTTGGAAGCTGATGTTCCTAATGAAACGTTCACTTAACATGAAAACAGTCCTCTAATTTTCTTCTCTCTCTTTTTTTTTTAATGCTAATGCTATAGAGAAAACCTTTGTTTTGACTTCTCTTGCTGGGGGAAAATTATTCTTCATGTTGGCATTAATGACTCTTTTTTTCCCCGTGAAACGTTTCAGTTTTGATATATTTATATTAAATAGACTTTCAGAGAGTTTAGCTGTGCTCATTAGCAAGGTAACCTTCCTATACTTACCTGGATGGAAAGAAATGATGATGTAATTAGAGAATTTAATACCAAGAAGATACAATGAAATTTTCACTGGGAATTGAGTATTATGGTTTCTTGTTGCCAAGCAAGACTCTTTGCCTATCTTATAGTTGTCATCTACTAATTGATTTGTCATTTCTCATTCCATTAATTTACACGATGCCTAGGGTGTTTTTTCTCTTCCTCTCTAATTCTTAGCTGTATTGTTTTTCTTCTTTTTTTAAAATAACTTTATTAGGATTTTAAACAACAAAGATAAAAACTAACAGAAACTAATATTTAGAATAAAGAAAAGAAGTAAAGAAAAAAAAAGACAAAGCCAAAAGCGCAGGAAAAAAAGAAAGAAAATATAAAGGAGTAATTGTGGTTTTCTTTTTTCAGCAGTTATAAGTGTAAATTAACCTCTTACTCTGTGGTTACAGCATAACTTTCACTTTTTTTTTATAACCATCAACATCATATATCATAATTTCATTTTTTTCTCTTTCACACAAGAAGTCTATAAGAGGTTTCCTGTCAGCATTAAACTTAATGTTTTTTCTCTAATCAAAGATGTCAATTTGGCCATCTCAGCAAGTTCCATCATCTTCACCATTCTTCCATTGGGGGTAATGTCAAGTCTTTCTACCTTTACGAATATAATAATCTCGCTGCAGTTATCATGTTCCATGACTTTTTTCCAACTGTTTGTCAATCAATCCCAAAAGAAACACCTCTGGTTTCAGTTGTATATTAATCTTTAACATCTTCTGAATTAGTGTATGTGGTTGAGTCCAAATTTTTTTAGCTTTTTTACACGTCCACCAAGCATGGTGAAATGTCCCCTCTTGTTCACATTTCCAACATAAATTTGAAGTACCTTTAAACATTCTAGACCAGGGCTTTCCAAAGTGCCGCCGCTGGCGACATGCCAGCGGCGGTGCGGCAGCGGCAGCAGCAGGGCGGGGGCGCGGGGGCGCGCACGCACGGCAGCAACACAAGAGGGCGTGAGGCAGCACGCGCGCACGGCGGCGACACAGAAAGGTATGCGGCGGCGCGCGCGCGGCAGCGTTACACGGGGACGTGCAGCGGCGCGGGGGGGCGTGCGGCGGCGCACGTGTGCACGGCGGCGGCGGCGGCTGCCGCTGCCACCATGCACGCACGCGCCGCCGCTTCCAGGTGGTGTGGCGACACACCATGCTGTGTGTGGCGACACACTTTTGTGTCGCGACACACCGTTTGGAAAGCTCTGTTCTAGACAATTTTTCCAGTGACATATACCAACAATACATCATTTTATAAAAATTCTCTTTAAGAATGTAACATAATGTAAATTTCAGTCCTTTCATCCACACATTCTCCCATTGTTCCATTTGTATGTTATAAGCAAATTTTTAGTCCATTTTATCATATATTCTTTCACTTCATCTTCTGTTTCAAATTTCAATAAAAGTTTTACATTTTAGCAATAACATCTTCATCACTTGAACTGTATTTCTTTCTTCTTTGCCTTTTTCAGCAAATATTAGGAGTCATATCCTGTGCATATCTGCTCAGAAGTAAACGACTTTATACAAGGGAAGCTTACTTCCTGAATGTATCATAACCTAAAGCTGGAATGAAATTCAACTGAATTTACTCTGCCCCATAAGCAAACATGGGCGCATTTCAATGAATGCATAAATTTCCTCTTTATCCAAAGAAAAAATTACAACAAAACAAAACAAATGTGTTGTAGTTCCAAATCTTTCTTTCATCCCAGTATTCTTCAGGCATGGTAAAGCATAGAGATTGTTTTCTTTTGTTCTGATGTCACTGTTACAAAGTTTTTTTCTATGTTTTTAAGCTTCCTATGGATGTTTTACATTTGTTTTCTCCTATGTAATCTCCTGAGAGTTGAACTGATTGTGACAAAGTAGAAATGAAATGAATTAAATAAATGAGCACAGCACGGTCAGAAGATGCTCCATATTCAGTATTCAGTGAGAAGCCATGACTTCCAAATTCTGTGTTCACTCAGACCCTCTGATCATGCTTTTGAAGTGTAGAAGGGATGAAGTAACAGAACTTGGTTTCCTCTTCCTCTTCCTCTTCCTCTCCCCTCCCCATCTTCTCCTTCTCCTTCTCCTCCTTCTCCCCCCTTCTTCTCCTTCTCGACCTTCCTTCTCTTCTCCTCTTCCTCTTCCTTTCCATCTTCCTTTCCATCTCTCTCTCCCTTTTCTTCTCCCTTTTCTCCTTTTCATCTTCCTTTCCCTCTCCCTCTCCCTCATCCTCTTCCTTCCCCTTCCCCTTCCCTTTCTCCTTCTCTGATTTCCATCCCATTCTCTAAGCCCATATCATGTTAGGAATACTGTTCTGTACAAGGAGAGACGGTATTTTTCTCATAGAGGACAGAAATCACTGCATGCCTATCTTTGGGCACAATCACTCACTGTATTTTCCTTTCTAAAGCCTAGACAGCAGTATAAATTACTATAGAATAACTGCAACTCCTGACACATTAATTGGCTTGATCGCCAAATGTGTGTGCAATTTGGAGACTTTCTGCACATTCTACAAAATGTTCTGATCTCCAGTTTGGGAATGTACCCTTTTAGACTGCAGATGGGCAAAGGGTATGTTTTTAATGCATCCTTATTTTGAAAAGAACCCTCCCTCCATGTACAAAGCATGCATACCCCAAAGTATGCATACCCATACTTCTCCAGTTGCTACCACAGAATGACTGTTATGTAACACGTGTCCAACACGTATAGTACAGAAGGAATTGAGAAAATCATCTCTGCCTCTCATCCAAATAATATTCTATACATTTTCATGAGTACAATTAGGGAGGGTTTCACATTCTGCTTTTAAAACCCTGCCCCATTGATAAAGAATCTTGAGATTTGGGGTAAGTTGTTTTCAATGTACTCACCAAAGTTCTCAGTATTTCTACTGGTCAAATGTCCCTCTATTTATTAAGATAATTGTGAAATTGGATTAATTCCTATTTTAAAAAAGACCAAAGCGGATTCCTACTCTTTCTTAGTGCAAACATCTAGAAATTTATTTATATATATATATATATATATATATATATATATATATATATACACACACACACACACACACACACACACACACATACACACACACACACACACACACACACACACACACATAATGATTAATTTCAGTTCCAAAGGAGTTAAATGTGTCCAATCTAGAGGTCCTGATAGATCAAGACTTTTATCCTCAACAGCCAATGAGCATAAGTGGTTTGTTTTGAATTTTTAGTTTCCTTCACTGCTGGAACTAGTGGTTGGGTGAAAAATTTTCTACAGCACACCTTGTAGACCTTGGAGAGACTCTCCTACTAGGTGAGAGTCCTGATTTGTTTGTTCTCAAAAGTACTCAAGAGGTCAGCCCTGCAAGGTAGAGCAGACAGGAAACATGGCCAGATGAGCTAATTCTACATTTCTGTAGAGCCACATGAACAGAATCTTGTTACATAAAGTACATTCCCCCCCCCATCCTGTTTACAGCCCATAAAACTAGGGAGAGTCCCTTCTGAGTGGCTTGCCCTGCCCACATTCCTGTGTGGGCTAAGCTGCCTTTTATCTGAGCATTCCCTTGGCTGCGTCTCTTTGCCCTGTCTCCCAAGGTCATTTTCACATACCATTACACGAGGTGACACATGCTTCCTTGTGTGCCATGCCAATGGTGAGCAACAGATTTGGTCCATCCAATCAACCTATTAACAACTGACAGCAGCCACCCAAAACTTTCTGGAGGAGATGTTTCCACCTGTATCTGGAGATGTGGAGACTTGAGCCTAAGATGTTTAAAATGGAAAGCAAACAGCTACCACTAGGCTACAACTCTTCTGGCTGGCACTTTTCAGATGCCCTGGTGTAATTGTGATGGAATATGAGGGTGACTTTGCAAGGCAGGGGGAAGAGATGCTGCCTAGGGAACGATCAGATAAAAGAGAAAGGAGCCCACAACAGAGTAATGGCCAGAGAAAGAAGCTTGGGAAGGACCCACCCTAACTACTCAGGTGGTAAATAGGGAGGGCGGGAGATTTGTGTCTTCAGACTTGCAAGATTTTGTTAATGTAGCCTTGCAATAAAGTAGAATTAGCTCATCTCGTAGTGTTTCCTGTCTGGTTTACTTAGGAAGGCTGACAGTAATTCACTTAATTAGTGTTAATTAGTGTTAATCTGGAATATAAAAACAGGATGACCTCTAGATGGCGTCAAAGTGCTATAATTCTATGTGTCTCTTTGTTGCCATCTAGTGGTCTTCAGGGTTTTTGCAACCTTAGCTTAATTAAAATATCAGGGTGTTCTCCTTTTCCTTGTGCAGGTATAAAACTCTAGGGTAAAGTGATGTGATCACTAAGAATCAACAACAACTTGATGGCACATAATCAATCAATCAATCAATCAATCAATCATCAATCAATCAAAAAGAACAAAAAAGGATGAGAAGTCTCCAAGATAAGCGATGTGGACCTGAGACTCAATCTAGGCCAGTTCTTCTTCCAGTTCCTACCACTTGGATTTTATTGTATTTATATTTTTATTGTTGTTTTTATTGTATTTTAATGATGTTGTGGTTGTGAACCGCCCAGAGTCCCTCCTTGAGGGGGAGATGGGCGGCCATAGAAATTTAATAAATAAATTAATGTTCTTGTCTTCCCTTTCACTGCACATTGCTCAGAGAAGCAATGCCAGGAGAAAGTCTGTCTTGTTCCTCTTATTAGAGTTTATTACCAGAACTGCTTGTTATATTGCCCATTATGTTAATGAATTAGAACAACAGATCTAAAATGTTTGTCATAGTATAAAGCTCATTAGTCTGAGAAAGGGAACTCAGAACGTACCATATTAGGTTTAGGGCCTTCTATTGAAGAATATTCCCAATTAGGCCTTATATAAGCGTGCAATTAGCAGGGGTCCATGAAGGCAAGGGTGAGAATGTGTTGGGGAAATATAAATACTACCCTCTTGGCTTAGAGCCAAATAGAATCCTTGCAAAAAAAACCACTCTGTTTCTGGCAGGGAAAATCAAGGAACCGCTTTATTCAGTTTTTCCACGTGAAGGAGAAATTCTCCAGCAATTTCCTTCCTCCCTCCCTCCCTCCACAATTTTTATTGCAAAAGGCTTTTCTGTGATAGGGGAGAGTAAACTGGTCCATTTTTAGCATGTATCATTTCTGCATTATTTACCATGATTCTGGTCCAAATTAATCTGGACTTTAAAAAAAATAAAAAGTTATTCAAGTTTAATTTGACCCTGGGACGTTGCGTGGATATGTCCAGGTAGTTTTCTTGACAGCATGTGGAAGTTTTATTTATTTGTTTGTTTTTCCTTTTTCCCAGCCTGTTTCTTTTCCTCTCTCTCCCATTGTCTACCTCCCTACCTCTTTTTCATTCCCTCTACACATTGCTTGCTTGCAGAGGGCTTTTGAAATTAAAGCGATTGCTTGCAGAGAATCAGTTTGACCACTGGTTGCCTCTCCTGTCCCAGAGAATACAGGAAACATGCCTTTGGACTGCTGAAACCTAGATGAGAAATCGCATCCCAGAATCTGAATAATAAGGCTGAACTTTTGGTCAGCCTTCAAGAGTAGAAGATTTCATAATAATAGGACAGTTACTGAGAATATACAGTGATATATTCTTCTAGATCTGAATGTAGTATTCTACACAGGATTGACAAAGCTAAATTTATTTATTTATTTATTTAATTAATTAAATTTATATAACCGCCCATCTCCCCCAATGGGGAACTCTGGGCGGTTTACAATAAAATGGTTAAAACAAAATATAAAACATCATTATACAATAAATAGAATAATAAATAATTCTAAATCCAGATGGATGGAATTAAAACGAAGGACATTATAAAGTTAAGGAGTTAGCCACCCCCATGAGGAGCTATCCTTTCCTCCTTCCCATGCCAGGCGGCAGATGTTTCCATCCTAAAATAGCCCCCACAATTGGGCTGATGGCAATATTTGTACTGGGCACAAGTGAAAGATTCAAAATGCCACTTTAAACACCCACCACAGCTTATGTGCATCAAAAAGTTTTCTTTAAAAACCAGTTTTGTTTACCTAGAGGGAAAAATTAACATGACTTTCAACAAAACATTTCCAAGGAGAGAAGAACAGGCTAATCAATAAAATTACAATCACAAAATCAATAAAACAATCAAATAACCATCATAAACATTAAAGACAGTCAAATAAAAATGTTAGACAGCCATGGAATGCAGGGGAATTGGAGTTCTTACATGCATATTCAGCAATCAAAAAGAAAGATGGAAATAAGAGTTTTGAAGGCCCACCTAACTAAAGCAGATACATGGATCTGTCCAAATTCATATGGGAAGTAAGCCATCGACTTTAGGGAACTTAATAACACTGGATCAAAATTGTTTCTGCTCCAAACAGTGATGGGTACCCCATTTCCAGCTTGGAAAGCGGGGATGTCTTTCGGGGATTTTAGGAGAATCAGAGATCAATCAGAGCACTTTCTTTTCCAGTGGCATCTGCCATTTTTATGATCATGATTTTTTTGCCATTTTTATGATCACGCTCTTATTTCAGAGTGAGGGCACACTGGTTGCTCTCCATTGGATTGGCTTTTGGGATGCGGCTTTATCATCCTGATTCATATCATTCCAAATCGAAATGGAAGTGAGGGCAATATTACTGCTCAGAGCCAGTTGCAATGGATAGAAAGCCAATGAATGAATGAATGAATGAATGAATGAATGAATGTCTCCTGAAACATAAATGGCCTTGAGCACCAACTGACAAAAAAAAAGTACCATTCTGGCAATCAACTGGATGGTAAAAGTGAGGGTGCAAGAGATGGAAAAGTGGGAGCACTATATGGTTGTTATCCACAATATTGGGAATGCTGGCTTTATGCTCCATAACGTTTGCTTTGAACAAATCTGCTGATGTGTACCCAAGAAAGTCACATTTATTTATTATTTATTATTTAAATTTATCCCCGCCCATGCACATCATCTGCCACCAGCCAGGAACAATTAGTCTCTGCATGGGCAACTTAAGGGTATGGTAAAAACAGTCAAGCTGGTGGCCTTGATGGTATGATTGAAGTTCCACCAATGTTTATGTGTATTACCATCATGATTTTTTTCACCACGACTGAATCATGACTCTCTAGGCTGCCCTTCTAAGGAATTAAATACTCCATCCTGTCCCTGCCACATTGAAGAAGTCTACCTCCAATTCCTCCCTCCTCATATATGTCAGCCTTACCAGGTAGACAAGACAGAAAACATGACCAGATAAGCTAATTCTACCTTATTTTAAAGCTACATTAACAGAATCTTGCAAGTCTGAAAGTACAACACATGGACAGACTTAACCATACTTTCAACTGGGAAACTGTGAGCATCTTAAACCAAGCCAAATCCAAAAATGCTAGAGAATTCCTGGAAGCTTGGCACTCAGACAAAGCAGCCATCAACAGACACATAGAGGTAAACAACATTTACATACCATTCATAAGAGACAATAGAAAAGCCAGAAGACCAGAACACCTCTTTGCCAGCAATCAACAACCAGATAGACAAAGATTAACACAAAGATTAGCACCAGAGAAGCAATCAAAGAACACAATAGACCCTAATCAAGCAACTACTAACTCAGTCAATCAAACAAGCAGCAAACAACAACCCAATCAAGGAACTACCAAGGAAAGTACAACACCCCCACCAACACAGGCAGGACAAGCCAGGGTATATAAACAGAGAGCAAGTCCCACTCCCTTTTCGCACTGAAGATGTTGCCTAGCCTGGCAATGAAATGTCTGCAAGAAAACAACAAGGCTCAGAGAGCACCAAGGACTCCACAGTACAATTCTCCCCCTGTCTCCTTTACAGCCCAAGAAACTAGGAAGGGTCCATTCTGAGCCTCTTGCCCTGCCCAGTATGCAGCTGCGGGCTATCTCTTATCTGACTGTTCGCTAGGCAGCATCTCTTCACCCCATCTACCAAGGTCTTTCCCACATACCATTGCACATAGATGTTGGGGAGGAACCAAGTCTGTAAGGATCATTGAGGGTATTGTTGACTTATTATGGAATTATTGAAAACTGGGTGAAAATTTTGAAATAAATAAATACATTTTGAAATAAAATTGAAAACTTTATTGTGGCCAGAAGCTGTAGTTGAAAAACCATAGCACTGATCTGAACTATAACCACAGATGTCTTCAGTAAACCTGGTATCCATCTTCTTTAGATGGTCGTATGAAAGGGAGAAATTTGGTAAAAAGCCAGATATGATCTCCAACCATGATGGGGATCCTTCCTAAAGATGATGGTCAGCTGAATGCTTGTAGGAGGACTTGGTATGATCTAGCTGAGGTTTAAGAAGATGTTGAGTGGGCTGAAGCTTTTGGAGGAAATGGGAGGCTTCCAGGATGGGCGAGGGCCAAGAAGTATTGGGGAAAAGGTGAAGGTGGTCCCCATAGATAACTGGAAAGCTGACAACTGAGTGGGAGTCATGAACTGAGTTATTGTCAGTGAATAGTTGTTGATTGTGGACAGAACAGACTTCTCTGTGCTGAGAGCCTTATTCTAAGATAGATAGGGATGATAGATTAGATGGATGGATGGATGGATGGATGGATGGATGGATGGATGGATGGATGGATGGATGGATGGATAGATAGATAGATAGATAGATAGATAGATAGATAGATAGATAGATGATAGATAGATCCGTTCAATCATGTCCGATTCTTGGACACTGCCTGGACAAGTCCCTGCAGTTTTCTTGGCAAGGTTTTTCAGAAGTGGTTTACCATTGCCTCCTTCCTTAGGCTGAGAGAGTGTGACTGGCCCATGGTCACCCAGCTGGCTTTGTACCTAAGGCAGGACTAGAACTCACGGTCTCTAGTTTCTAGCCTGATGACTTAATCACTACACCAAACTGGCTCTACATCATCTATAAAGGTGAAGAAACAGAGATAAGCCCCTTCCACCTTCTGATAACCCACTCTGATTAATACTTCTCAACTAATCTGTGTGTCCCCATTGCGTGTCTGCATTATTAGACCATCACTTGACAGGGTAAAGATTAATTATACATTTTCTCAAGCCAATTCATTTTCTTTGCCAATCCATCCTTCCTTATTACTTTTCTAGAGCTTCACTGTCAGTTTTTACATTGCCAAGGAGGTAGGCAAAATCCATCTCTCCAACTGTCGACCTGTCAAGTAGGGGTCACTCCGGTGGGATCCAGGGATTGTTGGGAAGTGGAATAGAAGGAAAATGTGGGACTTGGACAAGTGTAACACAGTGCACCAAAGACTAAGAAAGAAATCTGGATCACCAGGGTGCCTATCTCTCCACTGTCGTAAACTAACAAAACAGCTTTAGCTACACTTCACTAGCTTAGCATCAATCCATAACTCTCTTGTAATGCAGAAATAATGCTGCTGAGGCATTGTTGTTGGAAGGATTACAATGAAATCAGTGTCTCCAGACTGCCCTGAAAACTCCTTTATTGCAACCAAGCATATGGTAGATGAGAGATCCCATATTCTTCTATAGGTTCTCTACAGAAGTCTTCTTTCATATGTGACTGGTCTTTCCACAGTTGTGCTAATAGTTAATGAGGCTGGAATCATATGTGTTGGGCTAGACAAGGTCCATCCATGGACTGACTTTCGGTTAATGAAAAGCAGAGAACAACACAGTATTCAGGAAGAAATTATAAATGGCCAAGAGTTAATTTGATTGTGTTGAGAGAGAAATGTAATAAATGAATAAATAAATACAGAGCTGGCTCCTCCAAGGATCTAGCAAACCAGTGCTTTTAAAATGACTCATAAATGATCTGTGCATGTATACTGTATATGTACTTGACCGTTAAATTTAAATGGCCAAGTATTGAGATCATTTTATAGCTGGGAGTGAGAAGTATAGTGGCCAAGATTCCTGACAATATCAATTTTTTTAAAATATTGCTAAGATAGATAGATAGATTGAGATGAGATGAGATGGTATTTCCAAATGGGGGAAGTGAATATTGAAATGAGTCCCACAACCAAGAGGAGTGAAATCTCCTTAATTTCACAATGCATGGACAGACTCTACCACAGTTTCAAGTGGGAAACTATTTAGCATCCTAGACCACGCCAAATCCAAAAATGCTAAGGAATTCCTGGAAGCTTGGCATTCAGACGAATCAGCCATCAATAGACACATAGATATAAACCACATTTACAAACCATTCAAAAGAGACAATAAAAAAAAGTTAAGAATGAAACAAAAAGAACACATCCTCTCCAGCAGCCAACACCCAGATAAACAGGGATTAACACCAGACAAACAATCAAACAGAAAATACCCCAATAAAGGAACTGCCAGTGAGACAAACAATCAAGCAGAAAACAATACCCTAATCAAGGAACCACCAAAGAGAAAACCACACACTGGCAGGGCAAGCTACTGTATATAAACAGCGAGCAAACTTCACACTCACTCGCACTGATGATGTTACCAAGTTGGGTAATGAAATGTCTGCAAACCAACAACCAATTCCAGAGAGCACCAAGGGCTCCACAGTTCCAGCCTAAGCTCCAGATATTCCTTTCTATTGGTGGAGTGATTCTCAACATTAGCAATTCTAAGATGTGTGGACTTCAACTCCCAGATTCCCCAGCCAGCATTCTGGGACTTGAAGTCCACACATCTTAGAGTTGCCAACATTGAGAAAAACTTCTCTAGAGGGTCCCCAAATTCTCCCTCCCTATTTCTTTTTCCTTATTTGTCTTTTATTTCTGACTACATAGACAGGGAAGGTTGAGACAATTGGACACAGAACCCTAGTAGATAGAAAGAAGAGATTTGCCCAAACACAAAACAGTGTTTTCCAAGTTTGTCAAAACTTTGATTTCGGAAACTGATAGCTATCATAATAGGGACAAGACAGTCTCTTAATGCTCATGTACTGTATGCTTGTAATATCCCACATTTCAGTTAAACTCACCTCACAGGGTTGTTGTTGTGGGGAAAAGAGGAGGAGGAAGGAGTATTAGGTATGTTCGCCGCCTTGAGTTATTTATAAAAATAATAAAGGCGGGATAGAAAATAAATAAATACATCCCAAAGGAAGTTATCCTGTGGTAATACTTCCACTGGGGCTTCTTTAGGTCTGAGAATTTTCAGGAGAAAGATGGGGCATAAAAATGTAATACAGCACCAAAACAACAACTGAGATTGTGGTATGTGTGTGTGTGCGTGTGTAGACAAAAAGACTTTAAAATAATTTTGTCTGGGTGATTTTGTGGTGGGAATATATCAAAAACCTTTCATTCTCTACACTAACTCTTTTTTTTAATTCCAGGGTTGTGGGGGGGTTGTTTGTTTTATATGTTTTATATATTTTTTATTATTTTAATGTTGTAAGCCATCCAGAGTCATATATTTGAGATGGGTGGCTATGGAAAATAAAATAAATACAATCTTTTTTCAGATAAGTTTTTTTTTCCATGTCCCAGTCAAGCCAACAGTCTTAGGACTATTCTTGATGGACATCCAAACACTAACCAGAACTGACCCTGCTTAACTTTGTGAGATGAATCAAGGTAGGCTAAGTGCTCCCATCTAGCTGGCTTTTGATACTCCTGTCCCTCAAAACCACTTTCACATAATTTATCTTGGCCACAATATGGAAGTTGCTTGGTACTGTCTTTAGAGATTTATATTTTTCCAGGTTCCCACCTTAGTTTACATTTCTGGGATTTCTTGGTGCACTCCCATCCAAGCATTAACCAAGCTTGAAAACTTTTTGAAAACAGCCAAGATGAGCTGAGCTGGACATGCAGAACTCATATTCCCCCAAGCCACTTTCATAAGTAGATTAGAGATATGTGGATGTGGATGATGTAGATGTAGATGATGTGGATGATGTACAGTAGATGTAGATGTAGATGTAGATGTAGATGATGTAGATGTAGATGATGTGGATGATGTACAGTAGATGTAGATGTAGATGTAGATGTAGATGTAGATGTAGATGTAGATGTAGATGTAGATGATGATGATGATGATGATGATGATGATGTAGATGTAGATGATGTAGATGTAGATGTAGATGTAGATGATGTAGATGTAGATGTAGATGTAGATGTAGAGAAAGACAGAGACAGAGACAGAGACAGAGACAGATCACACACACACACACACACACACACACACACACCAGAGACCATTCTAAATGTTCACTGCTTTTGCATGGCTCCAAATTTATTTTGATAAGGCCCATGCATGAGAGCTACTACTTAATTGTCCCTTAGAAATGCAACTAATCCACTACAGAAATGTTTGGAAACTCCACTTCCCAGCAGTGACCATCTTTGTTGTGGACCATCCTGGAAACAACACAGGAAGCTGCCTCATTCCCCCCATCAGCACCCTTGGGGGTGTTGATTTCACTGGGCAACCACGGCACCCTTGAACATTCCATAAACAGATGAAGATCTGCAAGGAGAAGCCAGAGGAGGAGCTAGGAAAGGAATGCTTTATTGTGTTGATTTCCTCCTTCAAATGTCTGTCTTTCTTGAACTACTACCAGACATGGTTGTCCAGGTCTTCCACCAGCCCTGGTTTTGTCTGCTTGTTCTTACTTGCAGCAATATGAGGAGGGTGGAGTGAGGAAGGGAACAATTCAACCATGGGATCCCCCTCCCACCGCCCACTGTTAGAAGTGGCCCACTGCAGCGAGAGTAACAGGTTGCAAGAAGTTTTCCTTGAAGTGGAACTAACTTTGCAAGGTTGTCCTTAAGATCGCAGCCTTAGTCACCTTCAGGCTGGCAGGGAGGGGACTGTCTCCTGGAGGACTGGAAGGGTCGACCCATCCTCATCACTCCATCACTTTGGTACAGCTGCAGCACTGGGGGGAGGAAGGTGGGAGGAAGCTAATTATGACTGATAAATAGGGCTCCTGTTGTTAGCAATGTCATTGCACTCACCTTTTTCACAGTCCCCTCTTTCCAGCTGCTTAATTAATTAGTGCATTGGAAGAGCTTCGTTTTCCATGATCTACAGATCGACCTTGCACCTTCCTGTGCTGGTTCTGGATTGTTATCATAGGAGCCTTCATCCCTTCAATGTACCATAGAAGTGGCTCACGATGACTTCCTCTGGCTTAGGGAGAATTTTTGGTGGCACCATGGGAGTGACTCATGAGGACAGAAGAACATCTGAAAAGCTCTGATGGAGCAGGCCATCATACTGTATCACACAGTGGACAACCAGATGTTTTCAGGAACTCACAAAGTTGAACAGGAGGAAAACAGCTGTCCCCCAGGGTGGTCACCAACAGCTGGCATTCATGGTGTACATATGATTTTGGAGACAAGAACTGTCTATCTAATAGCTGTAGTTAGCTCAATCCTAATTGAATTTGTCCAGTCCTCTTTAACACTGTACTGTCTAAACACATTCAATCCCAAATGCCTCTGTTGACACCAGATATCCTGTTCATCAAATGAAGGATATGGTTCTCACTGTGTCTCAATGGTAATAGTGGCATCTAGAGATGGACATGTCTTCTCAGCTTTGTTTTTCACCACCTGAAGCCTAGAAAGTGATAAAGGGGAGGTCATTTCACCAGTTTTTAGGAAGCATGGAAAAGTGAGATACCCCAGAACAGGAAGGGTAGTTCATAAGGGTACAACAATCAACATTTCAATTTCCCAGAAACTCTGTGGTTGGGTTCATATATCTTATTAAGCCATGCCACATGACTTGGCTTGGTTTATAGCCTAATGTGATATGTAAACTCAGGGAGAATTACATTTTATTATATTTTCATATTGACAATAGAATTTGTGCTGCCTTTGCAAAATTTGTGACAATGGGGAGAAAATGTGAGCTGGGAAGGACATAGCTTTGTCCTCTATGGATGTCCTCTATTTTAAATCAAAATTTTCAAAAGAGTTATTCTTGGCTTTCCTTTGATATGGAAGAGCACTGAGGCAGCAGAGGTGTGCCTATTGGGTAAAAGATTGCAGGTTTCAAACCTCTTCTCCCAGAAACACTCTGGGCCTACACCCACTAGCTCTGCCTCCTGTCTTGATGAAACAGCCTGATAGTTCTTGTTGTTACCCCTATCTTCTGTGGGCTGTCTTTACCTGGTGCCTTTCCGCTAAGCCTTGCACCTGTGAGAGTTAGGGTTCCCACAGCCTGACAGGTAAAAAGGAGAAAAAATGCAAAAAGGAAATACGTTCTATAGCTCCACCTCCTGGCCCTGTAGTGTTAAGGTGGGGGCTAGGAAAATCACCCCCACCTCCTCTATGGAGAGATGGACCAATCTTATAAGATATAAATAAAATCAAACTTTTTTGTAAAAAGGAAAGAAAAGAGCATGCAAAAATTCCCTTTTAGCTCTATCTAGTTATATGCAAAACAATTAGTAGTGGAGGAAATAAAATTGTAGGGCTGATCAAATCACAGACTACATCTTAGAACAGTGCTTTCCAATCTGCCGCCATCGGCAACACACCAACGGCGGTAGTGGCGGCGGCGCAGGGGCGTGCATGGTGGCGGCGCGGGGGGCACGCGGTGGCGGTGTGCATGGCGGCGGCAGCAGCGGCGGCCTCTGCTAAAACACGGAAGTGCTGATGGCGCGCCACTGCCGCCATGCATGCCCCCACCGCCGCTTCCGGGTTGTGTGGCGACACACCAAACTGTGTGTCGTGACACACTAAAGTGTTGCGACACACAGTTTGGAAAGCTGTGTCTTAGAAGAACCTCTAACAGAAAAAAATATTTAGGAAAAGGTAAGGTTCTGATCAGATCTCAGTATGATACTGGCCTGCTTCTAGTAAGAAGCATCTCTGATGTAAAGACCAGTTTGCATAAAAAACACAAGGTCTGTGCTTGCACTAGAGACCATAAATTATACATAAAACACATACACAGAGAGAGAAAAATATATATATTAAACTCTACATTGTTCTTAAATAACTTTTCCCAATTCCTCTAGAGAATAGGCAACACTTAGCACAGATGTTACCTCAGTGCCAATTTGCTACCTGGAATACCCTTTTATTTATTTATTTTTTAAATTTATCCCCGCCCATCCGCCCGAATAGGGGACTTTTGCCTACAAATTCCATCATCATCATCATCTGAATACCACTGACTTCTAGCAAATTCACCTTTCATTGATAGTTGTAGTAAAATCTTAGCTCTTTCTCTCTTAGTTCTCTCTCCCCCCCCACCCCAAAATTGCCTGTAGTTTCCAAAAAAAAGTTGTTTTATTTTTCCACCTAAAGAAGTAGGGGTTTGGAGGGCTCTCTTTTGTGGCTACATAATGAATCAAACATCTCAGAAAGATCCTGCTTGAGATGCAGGGATGTACGTATATTCCCTGTCTGGGAAGCAGCTGTCCATCTTGTGAATGCCAGGTGGCATTGCAAAAGGGTTTTTTGAGAAGTCGTGCTATAAGCGTAGGATTAAGGGGAAGCAAAGAATGCAGAAGAGCCTAAGGAAGAATTCTGAACTGAATATGTCTATGAAGGTTCTCAGTCATCCAGGTGGAATTGTCTGTAGCTTGAATCATGTCAACTGGATTTCTACTTTCTCAGTGGAAAGTTTCGCTCCTTATCCAAGGAGCTTCTTCAGTCTGAGCAAAGTTAGTAAGGGAATCCTTAAATATGTTGCTGTGTGACCTTACACCTGGGGCTAGGTCATGGTTATTTTTGAGATATTATTTCTAAGTCCCTTTATCATCTAAAGAAGGATCGTTAAGATCACCATGCTGCTGTTGAGCTTGCGAAATGGTCTTAATCTTCCTAAGCATAGAAGACAAAGCAGGGAGGAAGATGGGGGGGGGGGGAAGCAGGGAAGTAAAACAATGTTTTCTGTCTTGTCTATTCTCACTGAAAAATCTTTCACATTTGGTGTTTTTGGTTTAATTTCAGTTGGCAGCTGATCATATAGGTGCTTATGCCCTTGTTCTCCCCTCTGCTTGCGTTCTTCTTGGCTAGTCCCACTTAATCAGGGATCACGAACTGAACACGGTGGTTAACAACTCAAGAAATAAGAGTTTTTAAAAACAATCAGGAGAGCCAGGCAGAGCCAAAATGCCATACATAGTTTTAAACGATACGACTTACAAACAGATGTACCTCCCCCTGTCTCCCTAGCAAAACATCTATGATTATGATAGCTGGCTGTTTATTAGGAGGAGATTCATTTGTTGCTGTGTTTCTCAACCTCAGTAACTTTGAGATGGGTGGAATTCAACTCCCAGAATTCCCCTGCCAACAGTGTTTCTCAACCTCAGCAACTTTCAAATCGGTGGACTACAACTCCCAGAATTCTGGGAGCTGAAGTCCACCCATCTTAAAGTTGATGAGGTTGAGAAACACTGCTCTGTATAACTCACTTATTAAAAAAACAGGCATAGGATCAAAATAAAGTGATCCTTTATTTTTATGAGGAAAAGTATGACGATGCACAAGCAATAGTGCTGAATCAGAGCCTGTAGCAATGCCCAACTATCCCCAATGATTCCAGCCAACTCTTACATCTCCCATTCCATCATTTCCATCCACTGCTGCCCCTACTGGGAACAAAGAAGTTGTCCATCCTTGGCTTGTGCATAAACTATGGGGTTCACTACCACAGGATACAGTAGTGACTACCAACCTGATGGTTTTCCAGCTCCCTGAATTACTGTGGCTGCATTTTATGGACATAGTTACCATTTCCTTGTGGGTCTTTCACATCAACATTGGGAAGGTGAGGGTCTGCAGAGGAAGAATGTGCTTCCTTGGCTACCGGCTAAAAGTGGAATGATTGAAAGCCTGAAGAGAGTTGTGCTTCAGCAGATGGCAACGCCTAGTCAACCTTGGATCATCTCAAAAAGCTCAGCAATCTAGTTGGGATATAGATGGGAGACCACTAGAAAATCCCAAAGCTATAGGCTGGATTGGGAAGTGGAAAAAAATATGGGAAGAAGGCAAGTAGCAACCCAATTTCAGACTGTGGTGAGAAAGCTGCCCAGATGTGTCCTTGAAGGCAACAGGAACCAAGGGAGATTCAAAGGAACTCCTCTTAGAAAATGCTGCAGTTGAACTCCGAGGAGTTGTGAGTTGTTTTCTTTGGTTTCAGCTCAGCAGTGGGCACTTGGGGCACAAGATAGAGGCTGCCCCAGGAGCTCCAGCTGTGAACAGGGTGACTTCCCCTTTGACATCCCCATCTCACCACCTCTGTTCTTCTCCCAGGGAGCAAACAGCAACGTCTGGAAGGATATTAATGTGCAAATTAGTACAACCTGACTTGCTCCAGATTGCTACTTTAAATTTGCATATTAATAAATGGGATGTTTTTTTCTTCCCGGCAGCATTTAGTGGATCAAGAAGGGCAGAGATTCCAAGAGGGAAATCAACCATTTGTTTCCCTGCTTGCTTCTTTGGATTTCTCTTGCTTCTCCTTCCAGATCTTCATCTCTTTGTGGGAAGTTCAAGGGTGCTGAGGTTGCACAGAGAAATCAACACCCCCAAGAGCTCTGATGGAGGGAATGAGGCAGCTTCCTGTGTCATTTGTGGGATGGTCCACAACGAAGATGATCACTGCTGGGAAGTAGAGTTTCCAAATATTTTTAAGGAACAGTTAAATAGTAGCTCTCATGCACAAGCTTTGGCAACCTAGATTTGGAGCTGTGCAAAAGCAGTAAATATCTAGATAACTTTCTGATTTAATATATACATATGAAAGTAGGTGGGGAGAAGGGAATATGGGTCTTGCATGTCTATTCTGTAAACCGCCCAGAGTCCCCTATTCGGGGAGATGGGCGGGGATAAATTAATTAATTAAATAAATAAATAAATGTCCAGCTCTGCTGATCTTGGTTTTCTGAAAAAGTTAAGCGTTGTTATTGGTTGAAATGGAAACTATGAAGAAATCTGAAGGCAGCCAGTTAGACAGGGAAACCAAGGAAAATTCCCAACGATAATAAGAGGTTGACCAGCAGCAAGGTGGAGGGACTCAGTTACAGTGGCGATGGGGACACTGTTGGGAGACTTGAAAAACCAGGTTAGGGATAGATCGTCATGGAGAAAATCTATCTACAGTATGTGGTCACTAGGAGTTGAAAATGACTTGATGGCACATAAACAATCATAATCACTTTCTTATCAAAGACAACAACTACATACATTACTTGTTGGTAAAGTCACCAGAGTTGAATGTAACTTGAGGGAATCTGTATTTTCGTTTTGAATATTTTAGTTTTGGACTAAATATGCTTGTCATGACATTGTGTATCTCTTGGATATCAGAAACGTTCCAAACATTTTGCTGGTCTCTGGATTACCTGAGCAGAAAACTTGCTGTGGACTTCCATGTTGTTATTTTTAATGAAAACAATTACAGGAGGCATCTCTGGCCTCCACTGAGCAACAATTAAGTCCCATGAGGCCTGGTGACTAGAACTCTTTAATTACATCTAGCCATGCACAGGCAGCACACTGCTTGCTCATCATGATCCCCCTCAGTGCAGAAACAAAACAGAGAACTCGCTCTCCAATTGGGTTCCACAATGAGTTACAATTTTGGGTTTCATAGAATCCAGATTGCAGTGGTTGGAGGGTACTTTGGAGATAATCTAGCTCAGTCTCCTACACAGTGGAGAAATAGTTTGGAGTAGGATCAACAATGCTTTAAGATCCACCTTTGGATATATTGGATATTCTTTTGGTGCAAAATAGTGGAAGGAAGGAAGGAAGGAAGGAAGGAAGGAAGGAAGGAAGGAAGGAAGGAAGGAAGGAAGGAAGGAAGGAAGGGAAGGGAAGGGAAGGGAAGGGAAGGGAAGGGAAGGGAAGGGAAGGGAAGGGAAGGGAAGGGAAGGGAAGGGAAGGGAAGGGAAGGGAAGGGAAGGGAAGGGAAGGGAAGGGAGGCTTATATGATTATATTAAAATACAGTTATTATACTAGAATACTGTGTCATAGCTCCATAGGTACCATAAAAGACATAAAAATATACATCATTTACCCTTAAAAAAAGAAAAGTTTTGGCTTTGCATGGATCTCTATCAGTCCACCCTCCCTTCTTTTTTAAAGCAATAATGTTCAACAGTCACCCCAATAATGAATGCAGCTCTTTTTAGAGCCCATGTGTGGTTTGGTAAGGAACAAACATCCTCACAATTCCAGGATCCTGGATTCCACAATCAATTCCACCATCCTACCTGGGCAAGAGGTCTTCCCGGAGACTGTGGTATGAAAAGCTAGCTGCATGAGCCAAAGCCAGTCATACATAACAGGGTCATTAAAGATATATTCCCTGTCTGAGTTCATTATTTGTCCCATCTGTCTCTGAAAGAGGGGGCTGGAGGATGGCCAAAGAGTTTTGTGTTAGAAATCAGGCTGGTTTGTCTTCCTGAGTTCTGGTTATTTTGTTTGGATTAATCATCCTCCACTACTACACCCCCCAGAATTCCCAGCCATATTGCAGAAGTGAGGCTTTAGCAGAAGGCTGGAATCATGTTTGCAAAAGTGCTAGAAGGGGATCGGAGGTCACAGTGGGAAAAGCTATATTGGGGTAGAACATGCATGTGGTGGAATTTCTCGTCAGATTCATGTGTGCTTTTTTTAGTGCTGCGTGTGTGTATCAGGAAGATTCTAGGTTACACAACAGTTTCAGTAGGCTGTTAGAAAGAGGGAGATACAGATGTTACATTATCTCATACCCCCAGGTACAAGGATATTGGTTGACCCCAAGAAAAATCTTCAATAAACAGAAGTGCAAATTCCATATCAATCATCAAGAAAATCACACTTGAAGACTCCTGGTTGGACTTCAGGGTGGTCAAACACAGCTTTGCACTTTTTAAAGTCTTGACATGAGTTATAACCTCAAGGCCAAGGTCATATCAGGGATATCTGCAGGGTGTGGTCAAAAAAGTCAAGATGATGGCCACAATAGTATTAATCAATGTCCAACAGTTATGTTGGCTCTCGACCATGGAGATGTACCTTCCAAGTCACGGAAGTGTATGTTTGTATGGGAGATGCAGGTAAAATATATCAGTGTTTGTTGGGTGGGGATATGTGTCCACAGTCTTGGGGATGAGATTAAATACTAGGAGAGGATATATTGTTTAGTTATTATCCTTCCTTTCTCACGTGAGTGAGATTAGCAGAGTACCATCCCTAGCAGCATAAAAAGGTGGAAGCTTGAGACAAGGTTGGTTTAACCTTCTAGAAAACAATAATCCAGGATGCTGTGAGGCAGACTGGATTTTCCTGGTATTACCCCTTTTTATCCCTCTTAAAACAACAATCACACTGTTTTGTGAAGAAATAAAAGTAATGTTTACTCACATAATTTAGGCCTCAAAAACGGCAGTTGCAGTAGTAGAGTCAAGGCAGGTTTAGATGATGATGATGATGATGAAAACATACTAAGTTACAAAAATAGAATATCTAAGCTTGAACATGATGTCTGGGCTGCAGAGCTCAGACACACAGGTGCCTTCACTTCAAATGCATGGTGAGAGAGAGAGGGAGGAAGAAGGAATTGATCTCACAGAGTTCTTTCTTCAGGAAGTTACTCAGGAAGTCTCTGCGAACCTCTGCCCCCTTCATGTCCTTATACAGCAAGACATGAATTGTTGGTATGACTGCAATATTTTCCCACACACAGAAGAGGTAAAAAGAGTCATTATGGTGTCCACAACCATACAATCAAAGTCTCACCCTTTTTTTAGTGTGTCAGATCCACATCAAAGAAGGACAGGGCTTTGACTGTGGCCTCCATCTTGACTTTGGGCACACACACACCCGCATTGACACCCCTACGCTTTGTGAGATTCTTGAAGCATTTATGTTTAGATATAGATCTCATGTAGAAGTAGTTGTCTTTATTGCGGTCATTAACCAGCACAAGGAAATTAGTATTCAAATATCCAAAATATCCAAAACTAAATTGACAATATCAGGGTAATTAGGAAAAGTACATAATTTTGGCTAAAAGACAATATTAAATCAAAATATGCTAAGGGGCCTGCTCAGGCTACACATATACAACAACAACAACAACAGAAAAAGATTAAAATTAGCAATCTGGGTAATATGAATTTTAAAATAGCAATATAAAATGCAAATACAATACATATACAGGTACATATATGGTATATACCCATACACAGCGATTTGTGAAAAATGAAGGGCTATTGCACTGTTGGGCATCGTATGTGCAAAATAAAATCCTTTATATAGTGCATCATTGATACATGGGACTCACCACCATAAGATATGGCTGCGTCTTCTCGCACTGCTGATTTTAGAAGAAAGTAGGCAAACTTGTGGAAAGAGGTCCATCTGAACGATTTACAAATGATGAGCAAATAGAATCTCCATATTCAGAGACATCAAGTTACAACGGAATAAAAGAACAATTATTGGACAAGAATGCAGGATGTTCTAGAAAGTATAATGCTCAGAACTGGGATCACACAGGTGACAATATTAACACCTTTGGAGATGGTTTGATATAATCTTCCCTGGTTTTATTTAGTTTACAGTTTTATTTGGTTTAAAGCAGCATCTTGACTCCTCAAAAGCATAATTGAGGGGAAACCCATTTACATGCCCCCCAGGAATGTGATGATTTGGAGTAGAATTTCCACACACAGTGGTAGGATGCTGCTAAATATCTGTTTCTCATGATCAAGAGGAGGAGGAGATGACCTCTAATGGGCTTCTTTTAGATATGCATTGGGGAACCAAATGCTGGACTAAGGAAGTCTTGGTCTAATCCAGTCTGGCCACTGTTATAATAAGTAGGTCATTTGGGGATCCCTAGGTATGTCTTGATTTTCTGGGACACAACCCAGCTTATTAGATCAGCTGCGATGCCCCCCAAACTTTGAATTAAGCTATTCTACTGTGTGAGTGTCCTAAGTCTTCCCTGAATTTTAGGATAAATAATGAAGAAACAAGCTTTTTCTCTTTGGCCTTTTTCCCTGCTTCCCACCCCAGTCTGTTGCTTCCAGCCCATTTATAATTCAGGGAACATAAATAATAATGGAAAGAATAGTACACATAATTAATTGTAGAAAACACAGGCTGCTACATTCTCATTTGCATGTCTTCTAAAGCAAAACAAAAACGCATGCATGTGCGCTCACACAGACACACACACATATGCACTCAGATACACAAATGGAGATCCGTGGATAGTGTTTTCTTTTAACTTTTCTTTTTTTAAAATAAAGTCTCTTCTAGCCAAGACTGTAACATTTTTTTTTTAAAAAAGTGCCAGAATCTGCAGCTCTATTCATCCGGCTATGATCTTCGTATCTGGAGCCCGTATTTCTCTGTCCGAGGAAAACATTAATTGAATATGTATTGATGGGCCCTGGAGAGAGAGAACGAGAGAGGAAGAACGGCAGGCTCTCAGGTCAGGCAAAACCATAAAAAGCAGGGGATGCAGGAAATCATCTGTTTGGAAATTCTCCTGCCCTGTGGTTCTGTTTTTTGTTTTGTGTTTTTAATCAGCATCTGCAGTTGCGTGGCAATTCAGCAACCGTTCATGTCAACAAAGACCCTGGATTAACCTTTTGGTGGATTGTGCCCTTGGAGATCAAGGATGGGTCATCTCTGTTGTCTTTCATCGTTCTCACTGCCTTCCTGATGCATTGATAGGAGAAAGAAAGAAATACCCAGAATACTCTTCCTTAGGAGAAACTTGTGTGGGCATCATTCAGTTTGCTTGAAAGGTAAAGGGCAGTTTACTGCAGGACACTATAGTCCTTCCATTGTTGGTAAAATTAATTTACTGCAAGAGTGGGAGAGGTGGAAAAAATCCTTTAAGTAAACTTTGTAACTGAATCAATGTGTGTCTCTATGTGTACACATATATATTCTGTGTTCCTATCTGTATGCACAATCACGAAGGAAAGGGGAGCCTTCTTATGAGAGTACATCTGCTGACTGGATTGAGGAAACTTTTTTGAGGTAATCTACCCAATAGGAGGCTTTCAACCCCTTGCTTAAAGCTATCTTAGAAAAGGAACCGAGAAAGACATATTCAGCCTGGCAGAAGTTGATCCTGAAGATGCAAGTGGATTCTTTTAGAACTGGAGCCTGGGAGTCCATGCCTGACCTTAATGAAGGACAAAAATGGAAAGAAAGGTGAGTTAATGGAGCTGTGGTGGTTGGAGAATTTGAAACAGGGGGTTGTCCATGAGAGATTGATCCTAGTTAAGTTGGAGCTTTGATTGGGTTGTGTGTGTGTTTGCTAGCTATATTTATCCTAAATCCAGAGAGAGTAAAAGTATTCTTGAGGACAGAAGGTGCATTCAAAGCTATATCTTCCAAAAGGGATGGCTTATGATTCTTTTACATGGGGACTGAGGCTTATATCTTTGGTGCTTGTTTTCTTGCAGACGTTTCATTGCCAGGCTAGGCAACATCTTCAGTGCGAAAAGGGAGTGGGATGTGTTCTCTATTTATATACCATGGCTTGTCCTGCTTGTGTTGGTGGAGGTGTTGTTCTCTCCTTAGGAGTTCCCTGATTGGGCTGTTGTTTGCTGCTTGGTTGATTGACTGAGTTAATAGTTCCTTGATTAGGGTATATTGTGCTGTTTGATTGTTCCTCTGGTGCTAATCCTGGTGTTAATCTTGCCATATCTCGGTGTTGATTGCTGGTAAGGAGGTGTTCTGGTCTTTTGGCTTTTCTATTGTCTCTTATGAATGGTATGGAAATGTTGTCTATGTGTCTGTTGATGGGTGCTTTGCCTGAGTGCCAAGGTTCCAGGAATTCTCTAGCATTTTTGGACTTGGCTTGGTTTAAGATGCTCACAGTTTCCCAGTTGAAAGTATGGTTAAGTCTGTCCATGTGTTGTGAGATTAAGGAGTTTTCATTGTGTCTTCTGACTGCTAGTTGGTGTTCGTGGATACATTCTGCTAGTCTTCTGCCTATCTGTCCTACATAGTGGCTGCTACAGTCCTTACACTGTATGTTGTAGATAACTCCTGTTTTTTCTTCTTAGGCTACTGGGTCTTTTGGGTTACTTAAGATGTTCTGAAGGGTTTTGGTTGGTTTATGTGCTACGGTGAGGCCATGTGGTTGTAACAGTCTATTGGTAGTTTCATGTAGAAAAGTAACCAAGACCTTTTGTGCTGCCAAGAATCTCTTTGGTTCTTCCTGCATAATCCTATCCCAGATCCTAAACTTAATCCTTTTACCCTAACCCAGTTGCTATCTAGAAAAGAACTGAATAAATATACTTCCTCAAATTATCTTTTACGAATGTTGATGCAGTAGAAATGGGCTCATGAGACATTCTCCTACTATGTTAGGTTTTTCAGTACATTTGAAGATTCATAGCAGGTTTCATATCTTATAATATTGAACCAACTTTGGCTCATCTAGGAAGCTGAGCAGGGCCAGGCTTGGTTAGTACTTGGATGGGGAACCTCTTGAGAATTTCTGGATTGTTGCCTGGACTGAGAAATCCAAAAAACAGCCTGGAAGAAGGAATAGCCAAGTAATTTTGCAAAATGCTGCCAAGAAATGGTACAGATGCACCCAGGAGATCTTGAGCTCCACCTGAAGGCTTGATATTGTATTAGAAGTAGACATGCAGTGGAGCATATACAGGTAGTCCTCGACTTACCATCACAATTGGGACTTGAACTTCTGTTGTGAAGCGAGGCAGCTGTTAAGTGAATCGCACCCAATTTTACGACCTTTTTTGCCATGGCCGTTAAGCGAATCCAGCTTCCCCCATTGACTTTGCTTGTTGGAAGCCGGTTGGGAAGGTTGCAAATGGCGATCACGTGACCCCAGAACGCTGCAACTGTCGTATATGTGAGCCGGTTGCCAAGCACCCAAATTTTGATTGTGTGACCTCAGGGACGCTGTGATGGTCGTAAGTGTGGGGACTGGTTGCAAGTCACTTTTTTCAGCGCTGTTGTAACTGCGAACAGCCACTAAACAAATGGTTGTAAGTTGAGGACTACCTGTGATATATTGATGGGAATTGCACAATACCTTTCTAAACATATGTTTTTGTTGCTTCTAATCTTTAAGAAAAAGGTGGGGGGGGAGACAAAATTCTGGTTCCTCTTCATGTCATATAATAATTTCATCTCTTGCAGCATTTGTACCTGGGCCAAAGACCAGGCATCTGCATTGACCAAATAGGAAAAAGCTTTAACCTTGCTTTATTCTTTTGTGGCAAACCCAGGAACTGGGTTAGTTTAATGTCCATGTGAAATGTGTAGGGTGAAGCCAGCTAGGGTTTGCTAGCAAACCTTAGAAAAATTATTGTGGCCAGTTTCAGTGAAATCAACATTCCAGGACACATCATATGTTTGTTGCCATCTCTCACCAGTCTCACACTGGAACCAAAACCAACTAAAGCTGAATCAAGTTTTGCTAATATTCGATTCCCTCCCTGCTCCCAATATCCAATTTGCAACCCAGACTTCCATTGGAAATACTTATATTGGCACATTAACCTGAAATCTCATAGCATGAAGCTGAAACTGGTCTGTTCTAAATCTTGCCAATGACTCCATTCTTAAACATTAAATCTCAAACTCTCATCGGCAGGGATGTTAAGACACGAATTGCCACTTTAAGGTGCTGATCATATGAAACTGGGAAAGTGATGTTCGCCACCCTTGTGAAAAATGTTTTGTGACTACAGCCATGACCCTTTCACGCATCCCTAGGGATGAAGAAGAATTTCAAATCTCAACATTTTTATAGGAATACAACCATTTCAGCCCCAAAATGCGGGTGTACATTGAAATCCACCCTTCTTAGCATCTTGCAGTGAGAGTAGCACTTCAAAAACCTCATGGAAACATAGATAAATTCGGGGAAATAGACCCAAAAATGTGTGCCAACTATAGAAAAGTACAAACGGAAATGCAATTGCTGTGGGGGATGGCAATTGCTTGTAGGAAGTGTGCATACTGGGGAAAACAAGTATAAATATGCATACATTACAGGTAGTCCTCGCTTAACAACCATCCATTTGGTGACGGTTCAGACTTACGACGGTGCTGAAAAAACCTACTTATGACCGTTCCTCACACTTAGGACCATCACAGCATCCACGCAGTCATGTGATCACGATTTGAGCACTTGGCAAGTGGTTCACATTTATGACCATTGCAGCATCCTGTGGTCACATGATCACCATTTTTGCCCTTCCCGGCTGGCTTCTGGCAACCAAAATCAATGGGGAACCATGTGATTCACTTAATGACCATCACAAAAAAAGTTGTAAAACCGGGTCGGACTTGCTTAATGAATGCTTCGCTTAGCAACTGAAATTCCATTCCCAGTTGTGGTCGTTAAGCGAGGACTACCTGCATAGTGCATATACACATGCAAATGTTTGTTTTCCCTCCTTAACCTTTCCCTTGTGCATTTGTGACTATTCAAACATTCAGCAGCGATGGAATGTAAAGTCAGTCAAGGGACTTTTGGGAATGGTACATGGTGATGGATATCGCTCTCTGGATTTGGTGGAGACATCAGATATTATTTATTTATTTATTACTTTAATGCATTTGCGGCCCAACTCCAGCGGACGCCAGTGGACTATTACCTGCCATCATTCTAGCATTCATCCATCCTTAATGGAAGGTCATGCCATCGTGACCGAACAGGCATTTGTCAACCCGAGCACCTCAACATGAGAAGGACAACCATTTTGCCCAGCCTCCGTCCACCAGCCCCGGCCGTATTTCGCCTCCCACCACTGTCTCCGTAGGCCACCGCGAGTTTCAGTTTCTTACGGCCGGAAGTGGCAAAGGTTGCTTCCACCCAGCCCTAATTTGCAGCGTCAGAGTAACCCATTACCAAAGCGATTAAATTTAAAGAGATGGCAGTAAATGCTAGCATACAGAAGACATCAAGCATCATTAAAATGTAAATGGAAGCCAAGCTTAATGAGCTCGAGGGGAAGGTTACCCAGAACACTTTTCAGATTTTGCGTCCCTCGCTTTGCTCCTCGCTGGGTGGAAGTTAGTAGCGTTTTCTTGACAATTGCCACAACGATGACAAAGATAATATTGGGAGACATTAGCGAGTTGCATATTCTGCGTGGGAGTGGAAGTTCAGTTGATCTCGTGCTGAGATGCCGCTGATGGTTCAAAGAAACATCCTTCGTTCCCAAGCTCTATGCACCATAGGCTATGTTCACACAAGGCACTTGACCCGGCTAGTGAACCAGCCTATTTTCAGGGATCGCACAGCTCAGCAAATTAAGAATTAAGAATAATTACTTAGCCAAATGGGCTAGGTTCAGTCTATGTGCTAAGCAGATTTAAAAAAAAAAAAAAAAAAAAAGCACCTAGTCAAAGCTAATTCTGGAAACCGCCCAGAGTCCCCTATTCAGGGAGATGGGTGGGGGATAAATTGAATAAATAAATAAATAATAGTACCCAAGTTTAGCATGTTGTGCCAATACAGTTCTTGGGTCTTTACCTGACCTGATTACTCTTGTTATACGAGCACAGACAAAGAAAGTGATAATTGTTTGGGGCAAGGTGGTGCTCACTTTGTTCCTTGGATCAAGAGATCTGATTTTTTAAAAATAGATCAAATGCTTGGTTGATTGATTGATTGATTGATTGATTGATTGATTGATTTTATTGATTTATATAGCCTCCCATCTTGCAGTTGCAACCATGAGTGGCAAATGTAAGAATAAAAACAAACAGGGAACAAAAGAGGAGGAGGAGGAGGGGGGAGGGGGAGGAGGAGGAGGAAGAGGAGGAGGAGGAGGAGGAAGAGGAAGAGGGGGAGGAGGGGGAATAATCAAACAAATATATTTATTTATTTATTCCATTTCTTCACCGCCCATCTTGACAAACGACTCTGGGCAGTTTACAAGCAAATTAAAACAATAAAAGAATTAAATATCATTAAAAGAGATACATTATAAAAATATAAATATACAAATATACAAAAACTCTTAAGACATAAAATATGAGATATAAAATCCAAGATGGTGAGACCACGGTCTTGATAAAATTGCCCAGGGCTGCATCAAGGTGCCAACCACCCCCATGACAGACTGCCCCCCCTCCCACCCCAAGCGAGGTGGCACAGCCAAGTCTTGAGCCCCTTTCAGAAGGCCAGGAGAGTGGAGGCCTGCCTCACCTCTGGGGTAACTTATTCCAGAGGGTGGGGGCCATGGCAGAGAAGGCCCTCCTCCTGGACCCTGCCAATCGACAATCTCTCATGGACGGGGTCCGTAGCATGACCTTTCTGCCTGACCGGGTGGGATGGGTCAATGTAATGGGGGTGAGGCGGTCCCTCAGGTAACCTGGACTCTAAAGCAGCCTTTCTCAACCTTTTGACCCTGGAGGAACTTAAAATATTTTTTTCAGGCCTCAGGGAACCCCTGCACATTCAGGCTCAAACGTAGGCCAGAAGTTACAAAATTATTATATTTGTTTCATGGGTCAGCCTGGATATATGCATTAACAGTGTTCTTAAACTAAAAATAAAGATTGACACTTACCTCTTTAATGTGAAGTTGCCCGAATTTGAAATAATTTTTTTAATAAATCGTGAACTCCCAGGGAACCCCTAGTGACCTCTCGTGGAACCCTAGGCTTCCACGGAACCCTGCTCTAAAGCAACGATTCTCAGAGAGATGGAGAGCATCCAAAGGAGGTGTCCAAGATGGCCATTTTGAACCTCCAGCAGTGGGGACTTTTTCAGATTCCTTCAGATCCCTTGATGTGAGCTTTGAAGCAGGTTCAGTGGCTCAATGCATCTTAAGTATTGCTCTTCTCAGGGGTCAAACCTATAAATTGGGAAGATCAAAAGGGTTGCGTCATGATTGTGATTGTTTGCTCAAGCCTAGCTTTGTGGTGCATCTGATTCTCCATTAACTTCAAGTCAAGGAAAGAGTTTGTTTATTTATAGCTCTTCCAAAACAGAAGAATTACCCTTGACTTCTTCATGCCTCTTGAAGCACGGATTGCTTAGCACTGTTGCCTTCCGCTTCTAAGGCCATTCATTTGTGCTCAAATGTTTCTAAGCATTTCAAAAAGCAATACTACCGTGGTTGTATTTTGTTCTGTCTTAAGTGATAGGCAACTTTGAAACCTGGCACAGCTAACATGGGGTGCTAGTGTGTGAAATAAATAAATAAATCCAAATCCAATTTGGATTGACGCTTGGTGTCAATTTCAAAGTGCCAAATGCTACTGCCTGGCCATTCCCACCGGGCCCACCCTCCTCTGCCAAGAACGTGTGAGAAACCCTTGCTGTTTTCCCTGGAGACCTATTCTGAAACCTGTGGCTGGCTTTGAGGGCCTGTCTCTGCATCTGGAAATATGGGGATTCTTTTTTTTTTTTATGTATCTTTGAAAATGGACAGATCTCCCCATAAACCGAGGTGCCCTTAAGTTTACCATCCTTGAGAACTGACCATTAGCCGAGGAAATGGCAGGAAAGAGCATCCAGTCCCATCCTGGATCAAGAGAAGAAAGTCTTTTCTGCCCAGTGTTGTCTTTCTAGGTATATCAACATGCTACATTTACAAGAACCAGTCAGTCAAGAAAAGACCTAGGGCTGGCAGGAAAGGTGCACTGGGTTGTTGTTGTCGTCGTCGTCGTTGATATTTGTATCTGCAAGGGAGGACTTGCTCAAGTGGAACAATTAAAAAAAGCCCCAGGCTACATCCATTAAAAAAAGGGAATTAAGTTTACCTTTCTCTGACTTCTCTTCTCTCTGTCTGAGTCTGTTTTCTTTCTCTTTTGTGTTGCGGTTATTATCATCGGAGGCTTCCCCAGGGACCAGCGCTAAATCTTTGACTGAATTAGCATGGCGTTTCCCAGGGGAGGGTGGTGGCAGTGATGACTAAGGGAAGGGGTGATAAATGTTAACAGGAACACTTTGGCAGAGTGCTGATTTGGTGCTTGCAAAGTGCACACCTGCACAAAATAATGCCGAGCGAGGGGAAAAAATCACCACTCCATCTTTATGGGAGACGAACGCTCAGCAAGGCACGCTGGTGTTTAACAAACATTTCAGGAAAACCTCTGTATTGGTTTGGCCGGAGCCAGAAGGGAGTGAAAAGGGGAGGACTGGCCAGAGGGGAATTCCAGGCCTATCCTAGGATTGGAATAGTGAGAAAGAGGGTTGGAGAAGCCATGCCCAATGCAAACCATGCCATGTAAAGAGTATCTGCCATTGGAGAATTCCTGAATTTTCTTTTAACTATTTGATTATCCACCTGGTTCCACTAAGTCAATGGCCAGGCTCAAATTATCCTACTTCAGACCCATTATGCGAAGACCCAGCTCTTTGGAAAAGGCTCTGATGCTGGGAAAGGTGGAAGGAAAGAGGAGAAGAGGATGACCAGCAGCAAGGGGGATGGACTCAGTTACGTTGGTGATGGGTACACCATTTTAAGACCTGAAGGACCAGGTTAGGGATAGATCGTCATGGAGAAAACCTATCTATGTGGTTGCTAGGAGTCGATAATGACTTGATGGCACAGCATCAGCATCAGCATCATCCACTAGTCATACTCATTCCAGCAGGTACACTGTTGTATCTGGTGAGGCTTAGAGGTGAAGGAGAAATTTTGTGTTTGGGCTGCCAATTTGAGGTGCCACCAAAGCCCAGCTAGAGCTTTGTCTCACTTCACGACGGCGGCGGAAGTGAGGTTGTAAGCCCATTGTGGTCATGTGATGTCTCGCTCCAGCTCACAACAATCTTTGGTGTTGCATTCCAGGTTGCTTGGAAACCCCATAATCCTTTTCAGGCATGTGCTTGAGCAAGTGGGGGCTTGAGAGGGTTTGAAAGAGGTCTGTAACTCACATGTTGATCCCATCATCTATTCTCTGGCTGTGCTTAGCCAGCACACCTAGTTAAAGGCCTAGCAGCTCCATTCATACAACACATAAAGCTTGGTGTTTTGAGGGGCAGGCTTAGCGTGTTGTGTGAATGCAACCTGTTTCATTAATTTATGCTGCAGAGTCAGAGAATGGATTAATTCAATAAGCATGTCATGCAAATAAAATCTCTCTGACATGAAGGAGAACTACATTCATTTATTTGAATGTCAGTACAGCAAGGTTTGTGACTGCAGCTTCTCTTCTGGTCTCCTGGCTTAATAGAGGGAAGTTAGCAAAAATAGGGAGGAGGTCTAGGTGGGTGCCCAGCCCCATCTTCCACCCACTCTCAAGTCCTGAAATGCCTGGAAATGGCTCTGTTAGAGGTACCCAATTAATGGGGGGGTGCTAAGGACTGCGCTTAAACTTTGCGTGCAGTCCACACTCCAAAAGATAATGTGCAAAGGGTGGACATAGCTACGTATGTTTTTCTATTTTATTTCATTGGCTTCTAAATGTAATTGTAATTAAAAATAGCTAGTGTGGTATCTCTCCAGTAACTTCTTTGGTCAATTTGGTAACCACTTTGGGAAGTCTCTAGGGGCAAAAGTTAAGGCTGTTGAGGGCCACTTGCCACTGTGAAAGCTCCAATTTTGCACCTCTGGCTTCTGGGATTCCAGAAACACCGTGCTAGGCTCATTTTCACAGATCAAATCTTGCAGGAGATGTTTGGAACCTTAGCACATATTAAAATAATATTAGGACTGGGAAGATGAATGAGAGAATATTCCTAGTCTCAAGCAGAGCTTCAGATGATCAGCGGAAGAGTCTGGACTGAGATGCAATGGCATTCACCCACTTTTATGCTGGAAGAAACATAGATCTCTGGGTGAGCATTTATTACTCATGTGAATGGACTCAGGTACTGTTTTCAACAAGCACAGTTGGAAAAGGTTCCCATGCAAAAATCTGGAAAGCTACTGTTAATCACTGTGCATAATGCTGAAGTCCATAGAGCAATGTTTTATTTTTCTGTGGCAATAGATCTGAACTATGCAAACTTTGGTTAGGAGGGATAATAAAATTATAAAGAGAGAATCTCTCTCTCCCTCTCTCTCCCTCTCTCTCCCTCTCTCTCCCTCCCTCTCCCTCTCCCTCTCCCTCCTCCACTTGCTAAGCCATATTTGATTGTGGCTCACCACATTAGGTGGAAAAGGGGCGTGGTGGCTCAGCAGATAAGATGCCAGGCTTGCCGATCGGAAGGTCGCAAGTTCGGAGGTTCGAATCCCTAGCCCCGCGTGACGGAGTGTGCTCCCACACTCGCCCCAGCTCTTGCCAACCTAGCAATTCGAAAGCATGCAAATGCAAGTAGATAAATAGGTACCACTTTGGTTGGATGGTAACAGCGTTCCGCATGCGTCATGCCGGCCACATGACCGCGGAATCGTCTTCGGACAACGCTGGCTCTTCGGCTAACAAACAGAGATGAGCACCGGCCCCTAGAGTTGGACACAACTGCACAAATGTGCGGGGAGGGGGGAACCTTTACCTTTTACACCACATTAGATGAATCTATCAATGTGTTAGCCAACAAACCAAATACATGTCCAATTTGGATGTGCCAACCCCATCACACTTTCCCTTTCTTTCTCCCTTAAAATAGAACAATGTGGAGCCACCTCACCTCTAGGCTCAACGGTCAACACATTGAGGTCTTGCAGGTGACATTTCTTTCTCATGCAACACATCATTAACTTCTGGAATGTCCTCTGGAACATATCAGTGGTAGCAGCTTTTAACAATGAATAAATACATTCACAGAGGAAAGATCCATCAAGAACTTTGAGCCTCAGTAGCTGAATGGATCTTCCAAGTAGCTGATCAGGATACCTCTGTATTCCGGATTCTCCTGTGATCCAGTTGGTTGAGGCCATAGTACTGAAGCCTTGCTTGTGATTTCCACAGAAAAAGAAGATGCTAGAATGGTTGTCCAAGGAGGATGCATGCAAACTTTTTATCTGAATAAAAGGCTTTAAAGTTCATCTGGAAGATACCAGGAGTGGTTTTTATGTTTGTTCATGTATTTCATTTACACCCCTTCCTTCAAACTGAAAGTCCCTGGAGCAACTTATAGAAATAAAATAAAATAATATCCAGATAGTCTCTACCTTGGATTTATAATCTAACAAGAGATGGAATGGAAGAAAAGAGGGAAGAGGAAAAGGGAAAGAGAAACAAGACATTATGGGTAAACCACCATCTGGAGATGCCAGATCCATGTAATGTCTCAAGGAGACACTCAACCTGTCTTCTTACATGAGTCTTGTGGCTGTTACTTACTAATTCAAACATGCTCATCTTATAACTCTGAACATGGCTTTCAAGTTTGGTTGTTATCAAGAGTGATGGAATGAACCTCTCGAGTCTGGCTCAAAACTAGCTTCATAAAAATTGTATTATTTCCTCCAGAATTTGGAAACCATCTCAGTTTATTTACAGGATGGATTTAACAGTGTCTGGCTTCTGATTATCTTCTCAGGAGTAACAGGGAGGGCAATTTAGGCTCTCCTTCTGATTGATTAATTGATTGATTGATTGATTATGTGCCATCAAGTTTGTGTTGACTCTTAGTGACCACATAGATAGATTTTCTCCATGAGGATGTGTTCCTAACCTTGTTCTCCCGGGGGACCCATCACTGTTTTGAGTCCATCCATCTTGCTGATGGTCAACCTCTTCTTCTTTTTCCTTCCATCTTTCCCAGCATCAGAGCCTTCTCCACAGAGCTGGATCTTTGCATAATGTGTCCAAAGTAGGATAATTTGAGCCTGTTCACTGTGCCTTGAGTGAGAACTCTGTGTTGATTTGTTCAATACTTCCCCACCAAAAACAACACCTTGACTACTATTGCTGAAAATTCCTGTTGCCAACCCCATCAATTGTTGTTCTGGAAATAGCAGTGGGGAAAAACACATTACCATGATTGCAAGCTAGTTAGTTCGGGAAATGAGATATTTAGGGGGACAGGGAGAAAATAATGATTCATGTTTAAGCCTTCAGGGAATGCAGACTGACTGGTCCACCATGATTGCATTTCCCTAGAGTTTCCTAGAACAAGAGCTTCTCCCAAGAAAACTGCAGGACCTTAAAGTGCTTGAGCTAGCATCCAATTAACTATGATCATTAATTAGAATCTGTTTTCAATCACTGCCATTACTCCTTCTCTCCACCCCAACAAAACAGGATGGTCTAGGCAATAAGTAGAGGCTGTGCCCATCTACCAAACTTAGAATGCAAGTCAGCTTAGAGAGAGAGAGAGACAGACAGAGAGAGAGAGAGATAGACAATGTTTAATTGGGAAGGTAATTTTATGACATCATGCCTCTTGGCCTTTATTCCATTAATGAAGCAGGAAGTAGGCCATGAAATATACTTTCTCCATTGGACGTATGTTTAGTTGTTAGTTTCCCTGCTTAGAAACTGTAGCATCATAGCCAGTTGTTTATTTTATTCCATAACCATCTACCATCTACTCACTTCCTTTCCATCTTTTACTGCATTCATAATACCCTTATAATTTGACTTTGTGATTACATATGTGTCAAGTTCTTGGAGGCAGCTAAAGAGCAGAGGTGGAACAGTGCTGACAAATTTAACAAGTTTGAATATAGCTGCTCTGGAATACATATCTCTGGACTAAATTTGGGAATTAATCTCCCATCTTGCTGTGAACTTTTAAAATAAAATGGTGGCAATGAAGTAGTGTGGACTGTGTATGTTCACTAAGTTTATTGAAGTCAGTTGTTGGTTAACTGGTTGCTCATCTCTATCTAATTATCCTTATAGCTTAGCAAGCTTTCCAGTGAACAACTATAGATTTGCCATTAAGGCATCTGGAATTGGGTAGTGAAAGTAGTCAGAAAGTAAGCTTGGAGTTAGAAGTTCTTATTTCTGCCAGAATTTATTAGATGGTTTTGGAGAAGCTATCCTCTCCCAGAGTCATCATATCAGCAAAACAGGGATAATAGATGATACCATACTTTACTAATGCTCATATCATTGTTTATCTAAGTGCAGTGACCTCTTGAACTTCTTGCAAAGTGAAGAAGATGGTGAGATCACTAATTTCTGTGGCTAGATTAAAATACTCCTTGAAATGACTCAGATGGTTGCACACCATGAAATCATCTTCAGTGGTTCTTACGTTCCTGTTAGGATGCTTGAGAATTTCTTTAGAATTTCTCTAAAATGTCTCTGGTTGGAATGTTTTCCTTTCCTTTCCTTTCCTTTCCTTTCCTTTCCTTTCCTTTCCTTTCCTTTCCTTTCCTTTCCTTTCCTTTCCTTTCCTTTCCTTTTGGTGAAGAGTGTCATTAATGGTGTGGTTTTCTCTTCCTGATTTTCCCATCACCCTGAAACCTCCCTGATTGCTCACAATTTCCAGTCTCAAATGTCAAGGCAGGAATTCCTTTAGTCATTTGTTGGGGTTTAATGTAAGTCTTCCTTCCTTCCTTCCCATTCATTACTCCCTGGGTGAACAGGTTGGGGTGTTGGTTGTAGTAATCAGTTGCCCAAAGACACAGAACAACCCCAAATAAAAACCTAACTACCCTTGTTCCCATTGCCCATTCTGCCATTGGTTCTGTGAAAGCAGATGCCTCTGAGCCCAGATCAAGAAAGATCCCTTTCCATGTTCTAAGATGTTCCAGGTGCTCATTTCTACAGATCAAGAAGCACCTTGACCTGTAGATGGTTGTTTCTGGGCATCGCTGGGACCTGGGGGGATGCTAATAGGAAATAAGAAGCTATCTCAAATGAGAACTTAAACCATGATTCCAGAAACTGCTGAGTGGTTTCACACACGCTCATTCACACCTGACATGAAGACTGGTCTCTGTGAATTAGCCATCACAGATTAAAAAATAAAAAATTGAGATTTCATTAATATAGCTCACACTTCTTTTTTATATAGTAATGTTATTAAACATTACAATTAAAAAGATAAAATACAAACTAAAAAAGAATAAAAAGAAGAGATAGTGCAGAAAAGAAAAAACTAGAAATAAAAATGGAAAAGAAAGAAAAAATAAGAATATAGCAAAAAGAAAAGCAATATGTAAACAAATGACTTCCCTCTTCATTACAAGTATAAACAATTTTAGTAACTTATCACCTTCTCTTAAAATACAACAAATAATCTCTTCTTCCCATATCCCAACTCTTATCTATGAACAAACCCTTAAAGCCTCGTCATTTCACTCCTGGTGTCAGCAAAAGTCCATTATGGGTTACCAGAGATAACAACATATCTATTTTAACCTTGATCAGATAAACCAACTTTATATTCCTTCTTTTTACTTTTAACAATCTTGATCTTTAATCCTTTCAAATAATGTCAAAAACTTGATTTCTTTTCACTTTTCTTTGTCCCTTCGCACAAAATTCTTTAAAGCTTTAACAGGTCTCTTTTGTAAATTTATTATTATTATTATTATTATTATTATTATTATTATTTTATCAAATTTATTCCCCACCCTTCTCACTCAGAGAGTGACTCTGGGTGGGCTACACAACACAGGAAAAAAAACTCCAAATTAAAATACAATTAAAAAAAACAACAGTAAAACAATACAATAAAATAAAACAATAAATATAGGAAAGTTATCCAGGTCACTCTTTTGGTTTGTTATTTGTATATCCCTTTTAATTATTAAGACATCAGCTGGTTTCATTTGTATATCTAGTGCAGCATCTTTTTCCATATCATTCTTGTAGCCTGTCATTTTTAAATCCACTTTCAGATCACTCTCAGTCTTGACCAGTATTATTTGTTCCTCTTCCATAACATCTTTAAACATAGTCTATCTATAATGGTAGACATTCTTAAAATTAACTTCTGGGTCCATTGTTCAAAAATATCCTTAAATATGTCCAATGTTAAAGTATTTTGCTCCATTCTGTATTAGTAAGTCAAATTGAAGTGTTCTTCTCATTTAATTGTAATCTACAGTTCTTTCTTGCTCCTCTAGTGTCCAATCTTCAAAGTCCCATCCTATCATGTTTTTTTTAAAAGAATTCAAAACAAAAGCATTTTCCCATGGGAAGGATTCTTATAATTAATTCCAAACTCTTATTTCAAATCCAACTGGACCCTTAGTCTGTTAGTAACATTCCAAAATCAATGTTCTAATCACCCTTTTGCTGTTTCTTTAAAAAAAAATTTAAAAAAAGAAGGACTTAAAAAAATTAAAATTAAAAAGACTTAAACTTCTTTCACTAAGGATTGAAGGAAACTCACACAGTGCTGTAAAACTCATCAATCCAAAGTTTCCTAATAGCTGAAAAGCAGTTAACAAGCAATATCCAAAAGTGATTAGAAAAGGAAGTATGCAAACCCAGTGTCCTTTCAAAGGTGCTGACTGTAGTTTGAGCAAGATGGGTATCCCCTCATCCCCCAGAGCTCTAAACCCTCTGGAGACCGCAGTCTTGTGGTCTTCTCATGAGGAGCAACTGTCTGGAGCACTTGTGGGCAATCTCAAGTCCTCTCCTTGTCCAGAGAGGAATTACGAAGAGCCGGTCTCCTCGACAAATCTTCATTCCTCCACGATCGTTCAGTTCGTCATTTCTTCCCTGGAAGTCCAATATAGCTCACACTTCTAATGAGGATGCCCCAAGAATTTCATTGACACCCACTACTCAAGGGTATCTGATGTTCATAGATAAAACAAGGAGTGGGCAACCTTCAGACCTGAAGATGGCAAGTACCTCTTGGCCATATTTCATACAGCCATCTGTTTAATTTTGGAAGGCCTCTGCAAGCAATCAACTTAGCTCTTGGACATGGATAGCCTATCCCTTCTCATGTTGCTTGATGTGAAGAAAAAGACAGAAGGTGTCAGAAAGAGGGAAGGAATGAGAATGGGGGAGAATGTGGACACTCCAAAGCAAACTTAGAGCCCCTCATCACTTTTTATTCTTCTCCATCCCTGCTCACCATTGGCATGTGATCTCTTCCCCCATGAAAGCATTCATTTAGGGCAGTGCTTCTTGACCTTGGCAACCTGAAGACGGGTGGACTTCAACTCCCAGAATTCTGGGAGTTGAAGTCCACACGTCTTCAAGTTGCCAAGGTTGAAAAACATTACTTTAGGAAATGAGGGGATCCCCAACAGTGAAACTCCCTCTGCTAGCTAAAATAGTCATTTCCCAGAAAAACAGTTATAACTGGCATTGGAAAAGGGATCAATGCATTTAGTCTGCCAAAAAGAATATATTCAAATTCTGGCAATTTCCTGATCAATACCAAACATTATGGTGCGTAGGGTAGCTTGAACCCCACCCCCCAATTCGCAGAAGTGAAGAATGAGACTGAACCTACAGTATAGGCTCACATTATAGACTTGAGATGTTTCCATGGAAATGGTACAATTTTCTTTTCCTTCCTTATCTTTTAACAACTATTGAAACCAAGCTTACCAAGTGGAAGAAGTCAGGAACAAATGGACAAATGACCTCATCTGCCAAAGCTAGATTTATTGGGGAGTCCAATGTATTTCTGGTAGGGAAGGGTTTGTCTAGGGCAAAACACTCTACTGGTTATTGCAGAAAATAGCCAGCTAGGTCTCCATTTGCTCCTGAAATCTAGACACAGTGAAAACCCAAAGATTAGATTGCATAAAACAGGGAACTGGGTGAAAAACAACCTGGAGGACAGATACATGAATAATTATTAAACATGATTTGTTGTTCAGTCGTTTAGTCATGTCCGACTCTTCGTGACCTCATGGACTTGGCACGCCAGGCCTTCCTGTCCTCCACTGTCTCCCGGAGTTTACTCAAATTCATGTTCATTACATCGGTGATGCTCTCTAACCATCTCATCCTCTGCCGTCCCCTTCTCCTTTTGCCCTCAGTCTTTCCCAGCATCAGGGTCTTTTCCAGTGAGTCCTCTCTTCGCATTAGGTGGCCAAAGTATTTGAGCTTCAGCTTCAGTATCTGTCCTTCCAATAAGTAGTCAGGGTTGATTTCCTTTAGGATTGACTGGTTTGACCTCCTTGCCATCCAAGGGACT